>CAIGRT010163695.1:0-10389 GCA_903798405.1 Fraxinus platypoda
TTTATATTTTAACTGAAAAAAAAAACTAACAAATGGGGCGGGCCCGTGCCCTGCACCCGCCCCGTCTAAGGCGGGGTGGGGCGCAGGGCTGGGCAAGGGAGTGGCGTGGCATGGCGTGACGTGACGGGGCGTGAAGAGGTAGGAGTGTCCCGTCCCGTTGCCATCACTAAACCCAGTATCATCTACTCTTGAGTCTTGACATTTTCTTAAACAACCAACCAACTTTAACCCTCAAATTGTTACCAATTAATTTCATTTAAAGAAAAAACCACACACACAGAGCCCACAATGCTTGAGTTATTTGATTTGAATTTTTTTTCTTCTTTTCCTTATTAAACTAAGCTCATTACATTCTATGAAATGATGTAGAATGTTCTAATGTGTAAACCGCAAGTGAATAATGTCAAAACAAAAATATAAATTTGCAGGAATCTTTAACGTGTTCTTCACTCTGCTTTTCAACCAAACACATTGCTTAGATTTTGCACCATCAGTTCCGTGATGACGTACCAATACAAGATTATGAAAAAATCTTTTATTGAGATGGTCACGCATACAACAACAATCCCGAACATTCTAAATCTGTATTTGCTGTCTCAACGCTCATCCAAGTTTTCGAGTTGCTCTCCACCTGCACAGTAACAGCATCAATCAGAGTATCTTTCAAATTAATACCATAATTAAATATCTGAATATGAATTTAAGAAGTAAATATTTCCCGATATAATTGTCTTCGAGCAAGTAAAATATCGATATAAGCTCCCTACTGTGTCGAGAAGGGAATTGCAAATGTTGCAAGCTGCGTTGCAAGTTAAGTGTGTCTTTTTTTTTTTTTTTTTTTAAGCTTCTTATTCCAAAGGGTGAAATAAATGAAATTTTAAAAGTTAAATCACAAACAATACATTATTCGGCATGTTCACGAAGTAGTAGTCGACACTGCTGGATAGTATTACAAACAATATCCCATTCGTATTTCATTCCTGCAAGTGTCCATAAAAAGCAATCAACAGTTAATTAATAATAAATACGCTGCACAGAGATGCAACAGCAAACAAACTTAATACACCATTTTTGATACATTTTGACATTACCATCTCAATGGCAGCATTCTATGCCCATCCAATTGTATTAACTTCCTGTTTGGTCCCCCATTTTCTAAAACTCATTTTTCATCAAACTTCATTTTCAACCACACATTCATAAAACCCACGATTTTTATTAACTTTTCAACAACATACTTCATCAGTTTTCATCCAAATCTACTGAAAAACTGATTTTTAGCTAAACCAAACAGGGGATAAATCTTTACTTCAGATTCACGATCTTTTTCCGAAAAGTGACCAACCTTAATCATGCTGCACTTTCCGCGCATACAATTCTTGCCGTCCAATACGCATAGTTCCCCTCTCCACCATTTGAAAATAAAAAAATAAAAAAACGTCCCCTAATAATAAAACAATCCTCGCACAGAACAAAATACAGCAATGAGAAGTAGCCGGTTATGGCACTATAATAATGTAACCAAATTTGGAGTAAGATTACTTTTTCCTTCTTTATCTGTATGTATAGGAAGAAGAGAACTTGGGGATTCAAACCTGTACATCAATCCACAACTGGAGAAGATGACCCTATCAGTAGTTACCATTCCTAAGAAACCTAAACAGTAAATGAAAACATCCAACAACAGAGAGAGAGAAATAATACTATTTGTCTCATCCCCATGTGAAGTGGGGTCAAGTAATAAGACCAATTAGACCCACTTAATTGGTCTTATAATGCCACATCATACGAGGATAAGGATAAGCAGCAACTCAAATGAGAGACGACAATAGCAAAAACCTATTCACAGGTATACACAAAATAGACCAGGATAAAGCCTTACAACCACTCTTTTAAATGTGCCTCGAATGGGAAGAATTACTTTAGATGACTACTTCTAGCTTAAAAAAAATTGTCGATAGCTGACAATCCCTAGAAGAGATATACACAAGGGGAGTGGATGGGAGGGGGCAACAGATTGAATGACTTGCAGAGTAGAAAATTTTGGTTCTTTGCCTATCAAAAGGTTCAGCTCCTCTTTATAATAATTTAAACTAATAGAACAACGATCATATCTCAAACATAAAGGCCAAATAAAGGATATGAATTTTGTCTTTATTTCCTCCTTTTTTTTTACTCAATGGACTCTTACAACTTCTGCCTCCATTTGGGAAGAATTGTTTAATGGTTTTTAATTTCTACATAGATAGAAATTAGAAAATGAGTGATACATAAGTAGATAGTACGGTCATTGAAATGTTTGGTTAAAATAAAGTTTGACCAAATTATAAATGGTTTATAAGTTTGGGAGGCTCTATTTCAATTCTTCCACACTTCAAACCCTAACCTGAAACGCCCTTTTTAACAAACTTTCCTTTTGGAGCTTGGTTTTCTCAGGTAATATTTTCCCTCGAACTGTAAGTGAAATATTCATTTTGAAACCCCACTTCTCCATTGTTCTTATATTACATATTTATATTACATTTATGAGAAGAATTTTCTGTTTGGTAGATGAACATTAGGGATGACAAGAAAAGGACAGAAAATATCTGTTGGGCAAGCAAGAGAGACCACTTACCACATATAAAATATCCTAATAGAAAGCATTAAATAAGACACTGGAATGAAAAATCAAGCACACTGGCTTTCCGATAGCCAGAAACATCACAGCCCCCTCAGAAATAAACAACATTTTAATAATTGAAAATACTGAGTTAAGTGTAAAAGGAACATAAAAAGAGAAAAAATTAAGAACAAAACAATATCAAAATCTAAAAACTTAAATAACTATGAAGAATGGCCTCTCCATGTTCAGGACACTTTTTCCTTCCAGAAAACAAATATACAGACATATGAAGAGAAATAATTCTAGGCAACATATAGAAAAATAAAAAAGGACCAGGAATAAGATTAGTGTCTTTCTTTTTCCTTTTCAAGCCCTAATGTTCATCTACCAAACAGAAAATATGTTTCTCTTGGAAACAAGTAAACATCAAATACGAGAATTGTGGAGTAGTAGAATTTAAAACCAATATTTCATATACAATCCGAATAAATACAAAATACCTCGGACTTCCTGCAATCACAAACCAAAAAAATTACGTAATAACACGAATAAATAACTTATAACCGAATAGCAGATAAGAGCAAAAACCGTTACATATCCTCACAAACTATTCGATATGAGACAAAATGTTATCTGTTTAATCAGAGATAAAACTAAGCTCCAAAGAGAATTTTATTAAGAAAGGTATCTCAGGTGAAAGGTTTCAAGTGCAGAAGACAAAGAGTAGGATATGCGAGAACTGTCGAGTTAAAAAGGGAGAAATAAGGCACCGACACCTCACAGTCCAAGATGCACCACCTGAGTAGTCATTCCTGAAGAGACTTAGAGAACCATGTGGATTTCTTTGATTCAAATCTGAGCTAATCAGTGATGACCTGCAGAGGTTTAGTTCTGCTTGTTCTGAATGTTCTCACGCTATTTTGCAACAATTGTTACTGTTATGTGGAACTAGCAAATCGAGATTTTAGGCAAAAGATATAGAATAAACACAAGTAGTTTACATGGTTTGTGCCTTAGCCTACATCCACGGGTAGAAACTAAAACTTCCCTAAAGAGGAGGAGAGAAAACAAAACAGTAGCACGTAAATAATCCCCAAATACCCCATAAAATACATATTATGGGTACAAAGTTCTCAAACCAAAATCCTGCATTGAATGTATACCATGTGAATGACTACAATGGATCCCAAAGTCTCACCCCCCGTGATAATCCATGTCTATCTCACATATATTAGAATACTCAAAAAAGTAAAAAGGGGCAACTATAAACAGGAGATCAAGGGATTGGCTAACAATTCCGCCTTCGATGTAGCACAAATAAACAAATTTTGTTTCTATAGGATAAAAACCAAATTCTATTCTTTGTGAGATTGTACAATTCAATTCCTATTGTATGTAGGACAATACGAAGTCACAGCATGACCAATCTGTGCCTTGAATATGGACAAAATGAATGATCCAAAACCTTCAAATAAGCATCTCTTACCAAATTAAATTTCCCCAACATTTCCTACAAAGTGAATCTTAGAGTGTCTCCTCCAACGCTTCATGTCAATTTTCTCATCTTTGTATTTTATCGCCAAACATCCACCTTACATTGATACCACTTGTTATTTTGAATCTCCAAAGTGGAATTTTAGGCAAAGCATATAAAAGCGAAAAGACAATGAGTAATTTGTGTGATTTCGCAATTGGCCTACATCCACCGTCCACGAGGAGGCGAGCACAATTTCACTAAATTAAAGGGAAGAATATGAAAGTGTAGCATATATTTAGTTCCGAAGGATACAAACAACTCAAACCAAAAAACCCGCATAGGCCTAAATAAAAAAATAAAAAAATGGATCCGCAATGTAAGCATATACCAAGTCAGCTATAAATGATCCCCAAGTCTCACTCTACAATATAGTCCATGACCATCTGAGAAATTGGAATGCTCCAAATTACAAAAAGGGCATCTATAAAACAAGAGAACTAACTATCCCTCTTTCACTACAGGATAGTAATTGTAAACAAAAAATTTCATCTTCAGTAGGAAAAATGGCGAAGTCAAAGCTCAGAAACATAACAAAGAATCCGAATTTCTCCTTTAGCTGTAAACAAGAAAGTGGAAGAAGTATCTCCTAATGGAGATCTTAAGGAAAGAAAACAAGTGGATAAACAACTTTGCAGCATTTGGAAATACTGGAAGCGTAGCATCAGAGAATTCTAATAAAGCTGCTGCTAGCAGGCAGTATCCACATAAACTCGAACGAGTAGAAACGTGTAAAGATGCAAGAGGAGAAAATGATGTCGATGCTAATGACAAGGGTGACGAAAGTACTCTGGACTCATCCAAAGAAATGTACAATCATGTTGACACCAATCATGATCACCATTTAAAACAAACATAATAAAATGAACCACGAATCCTGTACAGTGGTGGCACGACATTCGGAAGCTATGAATCTAGGCTCGACATTTACAATGATGAGTCCTGGAATGGGAAATGCCATCAATGTGAACCTGCACATGGCAGGAGGTTTGTGTCGCTCAATTTCAAACTGTTGGTAAAGGGAATGTCCGCTGCAGTATGGACATCGGAGCACAACTTTTGTGATTGCAAATGGCTTTAGTGGTTTTTAAGTAGTGGTAACGATGTTGCAAGTTTGCGACTGTGTTGTTAGAGAGGTCGATTTTGTCACTACCAAACAGAACAAATCAACAGGAAATATTTTCTTTTTGCTATAACAATTGAAGAAGTATTGTTAGATGAACAATAGACATGAATAGTTTCATGAAAAGAAGGCTTGTGGCTAAGATTTGGTCATAGGAACGATCTGATACTAATTGATGCAGATCCGGCAGACCAGGAAAATAAAAAAATAAAAGACAAGGGAGAAAGAGTTAAGGAAAGAGAGAAGAATCTGGATGAGAAATTTAATAGGAATAATCAATCAATTCAATAATCTATCTAAATTGAGCCCTAGTTTACCTTTTGATAGGGTAAAAAACTTAAATGTATGGGAACTTCTAATATGTCACAAATTATCTAATATCAAAATTTTAGTTAATCATACCTAGTCTAATCAAACTCTATTTTAGTCCCATTTATACTAGAGTCCTCATCAACATCCCAACTTCAGATATTTTCATCTTTTGGGCGAAGAATTTGGGCACAAGGATACAAGTCTGCATAAGAGGCAGCAGAATGGTATATCCACCCTTTACCAAGAGCAAAAAAAAAGGCTCCTCTTAATTAGGCCCACAAATTTATTAGATGTGGAGAATCCATGGTTATAGAAAAGAAAAGAAACCAGCAGAGAAGGACAAAAAAAATGCTGCTCCACTGATCATTCAGGTTTTCATAAATTCAACATTGTGTTCACAACATTATGGAACTCATTCCTAACTTAATCACGCATATACATACCCACCGTTTGCACGTGGAACCCCAGCAGTAACCTCATACAAGAAAAGTAGCATTAAAACTTTCAAAACAATTAAAAAAAAGTCTTGAAGCAGCCAAATATTGTGATACTGATATTATTCTCATCAACTGGGTGGCACAATTGAACGCTTTGAACTACAGAAGAGATGATGGACATATTATTGAACATAAAGAATTATTCATACAAAGAAAAAATGTAAAACTGTCAAAATAAACATTATATTCAGCAAACCAGAAATCTCTGCTTAAACTTCGATGACTAACACAATTAGACATGTGATTGAACTTAAGATTAATCGTGCAAAGTAAATATGTATAACTGCCAAGACAAACATTATCTTCAACGCACCAGATATCTCTATTTTAAACTTCAACGGCTAACTGAACAAGAAACCTTCCTACCATATCTAATACTTATGTGTGCATGTTAGACATGCTTGGCACTAAGAACTTGGAAATTCATAACCATAAATAAACCAGAAAACTAACTTAGAAACAAACACAGATAAAAGATACCCAAACTACCGAGTTACACCATCTGAAATAACAGGTTAGACTGCTAGAGTTGGCCTCTACTCCAGTCCTCGGAAAAATCAATAATGATAATTGGTTGAATTACGCCTATCATCATAGCGTCCTGGTCTAGCGTGACTAATACTATCCGACGCTGCCCCAAATAATCTTCGTCTGTAATCATTATCGGTGCTGTCATAGTGTGATCTATATCCATTAGGTTGGTGTACAGATACACCAGATCGAACTGGCACTGAATAGAAAAGAACGTTGTCAAAAAGATAAGAACGGACTCAAAAGAAAAGGTGAAATAATAAAGGTAAATCCAAATAAGAGTTGCATAATAGAGAAGAAAGAAAATGGCTCCACAAAAAAACATTCATCACCTTGTGCATAATTTATTTGGTGCTCTGAAGACCGGCACAATGTTGATAACCTTGCAGACTGTGGAGAAAATTCCACATTGTTATATGGTTCAGGGTAAGGCCTCGATTTAGGAGAAGAATAAACCACGGGTGGGGTTGCGATGGACAAATTTGCTGAGGGCTTGTCTTGCCCAGAAATCTGTTTTCCAAAATTAATTTTGTCACTATTTACTAAAAAAATGATGAACAAAGCTCCTATATAGATTTCACTCCTCAACAAGAGATCAAGCAGCCAGCCCACAACCATCAGCAGATGAACACCAAGAAAATACCTGCTATCACTTACAAGCAAAAGCCAATGGACATTCACAAGTCTATCAATGCTCCATAGATCCCTGATGGGAACTGTATAGGGGCTGACTTAATTGATAACCCATTGAGGAGTAAAAATTTAAGCTAGAATAAAGCAGCATTAAAAATTAACGAGCATCATGTATCACTTTGTACCAAGACAGAAGAGTAAAATCAAATTCAAATAGAACAAATAACTCTAGCCAATATTTGAAGAAACCAACTGAAAAAGGTGAATCAACACCATCAATAAATTGAGCTGTTTTAGGATTTTCACTTACCGCAAATTTCAATGTCCGATTGTACAGTGTAACAAGTCCAGTGAAAAGCTTGACAGCATACTCAGCTATCTCCTCTGATTCATATTGTGCAAAGGCGTAACCTTTTGGCTTATCAGTTTCCTTATCACGAGGAATATACAAGTCCACAACACGCCCAGCTTGAATCAGAATATCATACAATACCCTCTCGCTCACTCTCTCATCCAAATTGCCTGTATAAAAAGCATATCAAACCAATACAGTCCTCTCAATGAATTAAGCACTGGAAGAGTAACAAGCAACATTATGATAATTTCACCACTGCAAGCAAACAGCGAAGGATCTGAAGGTGCAAAAGCTTATGACGGGGAATTGAAATATTATATGAAGATCAGACTAAAGATAAGAGTTTGATTTTTCATATTTTGATTAGCTTTAATATATTTGAATTTCAATTAAACCTGCGTTATTGACCATATAAAAACTGAATCTAGTATTTTATTGTATTCAGATTATTCGTAATTGAATATCGATTTAATGAAATCTTCCTCCCCAGATTCTATTCTTCTTCCCTATACTTGAATATTCTTCTCCATTTCTTTCATATTCTCTCTCTTTCTTCTCTTCTTCACTCTGCTTCTATCTTATTTGAGTTCTGCATCAGCTTATTGTTTTCAGCACAGCTTCTTTTCCCCAAAACACAATCATCATTTTTCATTGTTAAAATACAAAAAATGATCACCTTTATTGTACCCGTCATACATAATGGTAACAAGCACACGAGTTTAATATCTATTTTAAAACAAAGAAATTTCCCTGCGTGCTTCAAAATCGAGATGTACAGTAACATTACAATGAAACTCGGAAAGATCCACGCTTAAAAGGATATACAGATTGTACAACTCGCAAATCATTACATAAAACCCCTAAGTGCTTCGTGTCTCAATAGATTAAATAGAGGATAATATGAACGACAATCGCCAAAATGGGAATTGACTAATATAATGAGAAAATATTGAAATCCAAATGACGGAAGCCAAATAAAATGCTCAAATTAAACTAAAAAGAGATGGATTAAACAAAAAATTGAGATAAACTTACCGACGTAAACAGAGGACTTGGGATTTTCAGCCATTAGTCAGAAAAAAATCTTTCTGGTTTCTGGAGACTTCGATTTGATGATTTGCAAGTGCTCTATATGGTATTTATACTGTTTACTTTTCCCTTATCCTCGTCGAAGTATAAGGTCAGGAATTGGAAGGTTTACAATCACCACCGACTTAGACTCGTATGATTGAGTATTTTGTAAATAAGACTGTTTTTGTAACGATTAAAATTAGATTTTCAAGTCAATTTTGATAAAAATTAATAAAATATGCAATTGTTGGAGTTAATTGTTTCAACTTTGGGAAGTGCAACGTTTTACTGAATGTACTTTAACTTGCACCATATCAGTCACTAAACTTTAGACCGTTGCTCACCATCTTCCTCTCGTCACTAACAGCTGCACACGTGGAGGACGGAATTGACACGTGGCTATTAAATTCCACATCATGTAGGCTGTGTTTGATTCACCAAATTTTCCATGGAAAATGGAAAATATCACAACATTTTCCAACTTTTAGGCTGTTTGACAGGCCAAATTTTCTTGGCAATTGTTTTTCCATTTAATCCTCACGTGACCCCTTTTTCCACGAAAATGAGGAATTCATTTTTCCATAGATTTGATGGTTTTTAATTTTCTTGGCAAGGGAGAAAACAAGCTGCCATGGGAATCGATTGCTGGCCAAGAAAAAATCGGAGCATCAGGTTGCGACGTCGTGCAGGTCGTGTTCTAATTCTTCATATTCTTGGTTGGTGAAATTCCTTTGTTGTGCAATGGTGGAAGAGGCGGATGAATGAGTGGAAAAGAGTGGAGTTCGAAGGAGAAGACGATAGTGCTGGTGGCGGCGAAGGGAAATCTGGTGCTGGTGGAGTTAATGGCGGATTTTAGGTCGAATATGGTGGATANCGGATTTTAGGTCGAATATGGTGGATAAATCGGCTGTTGTGAAGGAAGGCGGGATTCCGGCAGTGGTGGAAGAAGGTGGGAACTCAATGGCAGAAGGAAATTGCCCAGATGGTGGTCCTGGTGGTGGTGAAATGGTGGTGATGGTGGCGTTCTCGATTTGGGGTTTTTGTGTGGTTTTGGTTTTTCCTGGAAACCTGGGTAGTAGATTTCTTGCAGTTATTAGTAGTGGGAAAGGAGGAAGAAGAGGTGGCGCCACCAGTTGTTGGGACGGTGGTGGTGGAGGAAGAGGTGGGAACTCAATGGCAGAAGGAGATTGCAGTAAAAAAAAGGTGGAAAATTAAAGCCAATCAAACATCAAAGATGAAAAATTTCAACATTTTTCAATTAGAAAATTATACCTATCAAACACACATAATTGACAATTCCCAGTAAAATGATTTCTAGGCAATTCATTTTCCCTGAAATTCATTTTCTTTCCACCCATTTTCCACCCTTGCAATCAAACGGACCCGTAGTGTAACAAACATGAAAAAAATGTAACTGTAGATTCATCTCTCCCATCCCATTCATTCCTTCAATCTCCCCAGCCGTTAACCCTAACCCAAATCCATCTCTTCAAATCTAAATCCCAAATTCGAATTTGCAGACAACCATAATCCCTAATCAAGAATCCATCCATTTTGATGGCCAAACCGTCACCACGAACCTTGGATTTGCGAGGGTGTATTGAAACCATTGACATGGATACAAGAAATAGAGGTAATTCAATTTTTTTTTTCCTAACTATAGCACATCACTGGTAGGGGTGTTCGAAAGTCCCGAACCGAATCGGACCGAACTGAACCCGAACCGAA
>CAIGRT010163717.1:0-11349 GCA_903798405.1 Fraxinus platypoda
GAGATTTCTACAATCACGCTTCGTATGGCCTATGCCTTTCCAACCCCATAACCACTAGTCTATATACAAACCAAAAAGGAACTCTATCCCTCACATCCATTAGATTATGAGATTTCAAGGTAAGTGCGTAGATTTTGAACCTGACACAAATCCTTGCAGAGAATGTCCATGTGGTGTGATGATCACTTGATTCTCAACAATAATATAGGATCACTGACAAGTATTGATATAAATAACAAATTTAGGTTTGCAAAACTTTTTTAGCTTCTCAAGTGACCCTTAATTCTGAAGGTTAATTTGTAATATATGATTGTGTATTGTTATAAATACAAGTCAACATTCACTTCTCTTAGGCAGACTTGTTCTTCCAGTTTTATGGCTTAGCGTTAACAACGTATAGACAAAATCAGTATAGATCCCTTTTGGGCCAAATAGCTCCAGATTTTACGTTCAAAATTTCCTCACAGAACCCCACTACATTACCTTCCCCAATGACAGAGGGAAAACATCCATCTCGACCTCTTTGTCAAGAAAAAGGCTCTTGCCTCAATTTTGCCAATCCCCTCCCTCACCCTCAAATGCTCAGTGTGTAGGAGGATGTGATTTTTCAGCATTACTAAACATGTCTCTATAGAATATGGTGCAGAAATAACCCAGATCAAAAAGTTGCTATTTCAAGCTGAATCTTCTAACACGACAAAATTGTACCCAAGAAACATCCACCTCTCTTTGGAGCCTCTACAGTTTTACTTAGAAAATAAATCATTGTCAGATGCATTAATATACTTACAGTCAATGATTCTCTGAATAATAATGCAGGAGATATTTTGACTGGAAAGTACTTCAACTGCATGTAAGAACTGATGTCCATAAAGTCAATGCCAAGTTACGAGTTCGTTTCCAAGAGAAATTGAAATTTATCTTAATATTTTTTTCCGCATCACTTCTGATAGCCGTTCTCCCATTTCTTCTTAATTTCTTTTCATTGCAAAAGAGTCAGAGAGCAAGATGTTGTAAGTAAGATACAAATAATTGACCCCATTCCCAACAGCATGACTGGCAAGCACAATCATTCAAGTAACTAAAGGCATAATCATTTAAGTAACTTCTCAAACTACCACCTCAAAATTAAACTATTATGCTCCATAAAGAAAAATACATTAAATTTACTGACATTGTAGAAACACGAAGAAGATAATTTGGCATGTTTTCCTATTCGTAAGAATATACAATGTCATCATAATACTACTGATATATTGAACAAGTTAAATAATGTCATGTAATGCAAGAATGAAGTATTAGAACTTTTCTTTAATCCCTTTCACTTACCTACATAAATGCTCCTCCAGTTTGAATATCTTTCCATTATAAACTCGAAGCCCTTCCCAAACTGCATCGCCACCTTGGACAACAGAGTCAAGAACTGAAACCTAAATTATCCAATAACAAAATTGAAAAATCTAAACCATTCTGGCACACTAAAGTACGACATTGAGAGCTTCGACCTATGCGATTCTCTAGAATCTTATTCTTCTACATTTGTACCTTTGCACTTTCACGGGGCACAATCTCATCACCAACCCAAACAAGCAACTTCTCATTGGCAGGAACTGGAAGTTCAGGCTGGAGGGACATTATACCACTCCGCTTCACATGGCGCCTAAGCATGTTATAGAAAGGCAAACATTGCTCCAGCAAGTTGTACAAAGTGGGTGGAAATGGCTGACAAATAGAGAAAAGACATCAAGCAGGTCTCATTCAAGGATATCAAGAATCTTGTTAGTGTTCAATCATCATATCAGCATAAGCGTGCAGCAAGTGCTACGTCAGGCTTTAAAGATTGGTATATTGATTATTATTTTAGCAAGCATGACATGTGACACTTGACCGCATATGCTGTATCATATGAAGGAATGTAATTTAGAAAGAATCCAAATTGATAATTAATAAAAGATAAATGTAAAACACAAATTAAATCTTTAGGTAGCATAATGGACGAACAAAGCTATATAAAACAAGGGGATACGGCTTTAGGTAGCATAATGGACAAACAAAGCTGTATAAAACAAGGGCATACGGCTTTTAGAAAGTGATTTCACAAGACTAACTTGCTGCTCTAAAGATTTGCTCGAAATGGCACTGTAATAATTCTAGCTATGGCATTTAAATAAATAAAATCAATTATGAAGCAGGAAGGCTATAATAAGAAAAATCACATTTGAATTCCAGCATTAGTGTGCACATGAAATTCTAGGCAAGGCATGTATGGTAATTGAATTGGGTTCAACTACAGAATCCAAGAGGATATGCAGCTGTTCTCCTTACCACAGGATACTTTCTTGGAGATTCAAAGCCCGTCGACTTATGTGTAGATTTATACCAGTAGGGGGCCCAAAGGCCATCAAATGATTTTGGCCCTGCTTCCCATCTGTAAATAGAAAGTTCAAACAATCAAAAATTATGAAAAGTTTTTTATTTAGGAAAAATCGCTCTAGTACTAACCTACCTCTCCCTCTTTCTCGCAGAAAATAAGACTAATGCTTTATGTTTACCTTTTTGAAATGCAGATTCCTAATGGTCTTAGTTCTATTTATGTGACCTTTTTTTTTTTTGTGAATCATGCAAAATGCAACAAACATTCCCATTTCTAAATGCAGCATTTCACACTCCCCATACGACCAATGTACACACTCCCTCTCCTCAATAAGAAAAGGAGCACAAGGCAAACTCTTGATGAAAAGAATTACGAGTGAACAAGAAATTCCTGTTCTGACTTAGATATCCTGTCCCAAAATCTGCCTTGGGATGGTAAGTGAATTTGTGAATGAACCTAGAGAAGTGCACATGGAAGCAGTGTTTAGAGTAGTTGAATACCTAATGTCTCTGCAACGCATTCATTTAAAAATGGGAGGAAGTTTAAACCTAGAAGCCTACACATGTTGATTGGGTTGGGTCAATAATAAAGCAAGCTCAAAATCAGTTGAGAAGAAACTTAAACCCTGTTTGTCTCCCCTTTTTTTTTTCAAAAACTCTTTTTTTTCTTATACTCATTTTCAACCACACAATCATGCTAAAATATTTTTCACATAAACCAAAAAATTTTCTCTTACTTTTTAACTTCTCCAAAAAGTCATTTTCCCCCAAAAACTCTTTAAAAAGGGAATCCAAACAGGGGCTTAATAGCATGGAGGAAGCAATCGGTGGTGGCAAGGTCTAGGCGTCTAGCACAGAAGCGGAATTCAGGCAATGACATGTGGCATTTGAAAGCTCGTTCCCATCAAAATAAAATTAACCCTGGAATCAAGTGGGAAGAACCTATGAAACTTTAGTTCGATAGGTCAGCAATCAATATTGCACACAATCCAATGCAACATAACCAAACTAAGCACATGGAAGTGGACAGCCATTGTATAAAGAAAAACTGGAGAAAGACAAATTTGTACTCCTTATATTCTATAGTCATTGAGGTAATATTCTAATGAAGGGGTTTCCACTTGGTCATCCAAACTACCCTAAGAGGACTGAGAAATATCTACATAAGATTGAGAGAGTCGGAAAATCTGCCAGCTTGTATAGCAGATTTCTGAAAGATCTTTTTCCAGCTCATATGAGTTGAAGCCTTTGGACAATTGTATGTAGAAATTCAATGAATTTTCCTTTCTTTGCGTTTCTTAGCTTTTCTATCTTAATAGCAGAATCATAGGTAGGTATTATTTCCAAGGTTATTTTTAGTTATCTAGTCAGCATAAATAGGATCTATTGTTATGCAATTGTTAGTGCAAAAATTATTCTTACATGTGCTTCTAGTCTTGAAAGAAAATAAAAATACATATGAAAGAGGGATGCTTCAAATGGACTCAATGATTTCCTCCCTTTTATGAACTTTGCAGAATCCCATTTCTCTCCTTGTCTCACAATTTCTGGAGCCTATTTAGCTCCCTTACTTTCCTTGTTTCAAATATAGTCGTATTAACATGTCTCTGTTCCCAACGCTACACTTTATTTACTTCAGGAAACATGAGCTTCGGACTCTTCACAACCATAATCTTCTATAAAATAAATAAAACGCAGAAATATCCAAAAAAATTTAACTTCTCTTGCACAGCTCAGAAAGGAAGAGGTATTGGTGGGCTGAATAAATAGAATACATTCTGGTATATTTGCCTTACTTGAGCATTGCAGCTTGAAATGGAATACCAAGATCTTCACATAGACCACGCAAAGTACCCTGCAAGTGGAGAAGAGGTATCATAGTCATTCATTTTAACCTTAAAATGATTCTGACCTAAGGTCTTGTGGAAAAATAGAACTACCAAGAAACCTAGTGCTTGACATAAAGCAGGATACAACAAACTCAAGTTAGTGAATTGTCTAAAGATGAAAAGTTATCTAGTAATAGTCAAGCCCCCCATTCTCTTTCAGTCATCCAATTTGGCTTGCATACTGATGAAGTAGAAAGGAATTGATGGGGGGCTGCAAAAGAAGCATGGGAGCAACACCCAAAGCTTCATGAACAGCAGATGGACTACCAGATTCATCAGAAACAATTATAAAAGAAAGCAATCAGAACTCATACAAATCCCAGAAGTTTTTACATTCTCTGAAATACAATATTCCAAATATAAGACCCATAGAAACAGAAAAGGGAAAAATAGCGCGCTAGACACGATTTTCAATGAAAGAAAATCTTATTTCAACATATAACATATATTCATGTACATGAATACCTTGAAAAAAGAACAGGAGAGGTAAAAGCAGAAACCTGCTGTTGAACAGACAAAGGTCTCCCCAAAAGTTAATCCCCTGTTTGGCAAACTTTATAAATCAAATTTATAAAAGGTCGAACTTCTTTTTCATACACGTTCCAATGGACTCACAAGTACTATCCACCTATCACCACCATTTCTATCAATTTATAAATTAAACCGTTTATATATTCCCAAATGGAGGCTAAATTATATGCTCTTCGGCTAATACACTGTACAAAAAAAAAAAAAAAAGAGTTGGGATCTATCCTTCAAAATGTCCTCAGTTTACACTGTAGTTGGAGGATGAGCTAGCCACATAATTATTCAGAATAGAAAACAGATTCTTCCGAGGCAGTGTATCGAGCCAGTCTATATTATAAAAAGATAAGAAGTCCAATGGTGCAATATTTGTACATAATTTTTCAGTCTTGCTGAAATATCTTGTTATAATATTCATATAGGCAATGTTTAAAAGTTTTAATCAGGTATTGAGGTATTTTATCATAGTGGATCAAGGTGTAATCCTCGAGACGACAAAACAACAAAATAATTCAAAAGAATATAAAATTACAAATGTATGCTCGTAATAAACCATTTAAATTCATAATAAAACTAATTAAAAATTTAAAAGTCTCTGACTTCAAACAAACATAAAATAAATCAAGAAAATAAAAGAAATAGGTTCTCGAATTAGTAATCACGTAACAAAATTATAATCTATTACTATAAGTAGAGACATCAGATATTTCATATATCCATGATTAGAGAATCATTGACTTCATCATCCTTGTCACTAAAAGTGTCTTCATTCTATGAAGGCCTCTAATTTGACAAATGGGTAAATACCTGAGTCGTGTAAGGCTCAGTCTTGACGTGTAAGCCTCACAAATGGCATTAAAGGTGCGGGTTTTGAGGCTTATATGAAAGCTTCACGTGAGGCAGTATCCAAGGCTTAAGCCTCAAATAGCATTTTTTTAAACAATGCATATAGATATTTAGAACGTACATGCAATTGCTTAGAACTATGGAAAAATGCTATGATCAACAACCTCGAGGTTGTTAATTCAGAGACGAGGCGCAGTCATCACCCAGTATAAACACGAGTTAGCTAATCAAACCACCATCTTCTTTTCTCAACTAGTAGCCATGCCAGCATGACTAATAACCCTTGTATCTCCTTGACTAATGATTAACAAATCAACAGACAGGAAGCAAGCCAAACTTCCTGGAGAAAGCAACTTAAGAATGAAAAGACTGATATTCACATCAAAAAGAAGCAAATGAATATCTAAACGTTGAAATTATTTCTAGTCAGGTCTAAGACAAAAACAATCCCCATCCATGTATAACTTTGTATATCAAAAACAAAGAAAATGAAAGAACTACAAGTAGAATTTTGAGTTTTCAGAAGTGTGTAAAACCTCAGGATCTTCTTGAAGTAGGGTCCCATCAATGATGGGAGGAGATTTTCCTTGTTCACACAGCTCGCTGTAAATGGTGACTAAACTAGTGTATCCCAGCTCCATGAATGATGGGGGCGAAACCTTGTCAAAGGATGGCTGACATGACAGCAGATCAATTTATGATCATTGAAATTATAAGTAATAAAGATGGAACGTAACTAACCAAAAAGAAAAAGGAAACCACTTGTTCCATCAATTCCTCATATATTTTCTCAACCTCAATGAACTACTTCTTTTGATAAGTTTGTTTACTTGCTAAACATTAAACAGGGCTTCCCTATGAATTAAAAAAGTAGCATTAAACTATGCAGTAAATGTTGAAATCATTATTATGATACTAGATAGTGTGAAAAATTAAAATAAGGTATGTACATATTTGAATACATATAACATGCAAACTTACCAAAACATCAAGGGGATTTCTTATCAATATACAGTGCTTTCCTTTCTTCATTAACTCATTGGTTAGATCAAGCACTCGTTGACTAGCCATATTCTGAAGTTAGAGAAGGGGAAGTAAAACATAAGTCAGTTATCATATGATTCATAACTGAATTGTAAATATAAACCATCGACTCTTTGAAAGTATAATTGCTCTATGTTAAGCAGGCAAGTTTCAGGCCTACTTTCTTTAATGGGAAAATTTTCATATTTTAATAACTACTTGGAATTGAAAACCTATCATACACCAGTGAGAAGATTTTTACATGTCAAAACTAATTAAATGCCGAACCTCATTAAGATCCGATGGTTGATCCATGACTTTGTGGTTAAAACTTGACCCTCCAGATTTTCTAGAAATTAAATTATAAAAGACAACAGTCCAACTAGAAATGATATTTTGTATCAATTAATTCAATTAAAATATATTTTTCTATCTCGAAAAGATTCCAACAGAAAGGAAGGAATTAAATTTAAATTTTTTTACAGCACCCCAAACATGTACGTAATAACAACCTTTTGCTGCTTCTTAATGTATGGATCTTTCTTTCTATTAGTTAATCAATTTGTCATTTTAACACACAAAAACTTAACTATTTCCTTATCTATTTCTTGTCATTGAAGCACCTAAGCTAAAGACACAACTCCTTATCTAGAGAATATCCTTGTGGCTGAGCTTCTTTGTTCATTCCATATTATCTAATTTACATAGATATAGGGAAATTAGAAGATTAATCAGTGTAGAATAATGAATTTTTCATTTAATCGAAAAGTGAATTGCTGAAGTGTTTTTAGTACATTTCTTACAGTTTTTTACATTTTTGACTCCTTTTGGTATAGTTCGCTTCTAGGGTGCATTTCATGCAAAGGATATGATTGTTATCAAGGTCAAGTAATTATTGTGAACAACAAAAAATCAAAGACTGCCAGGCTTTCTTCAATATTTTGAAATTCAACTCTATATGAAAAGATCTCGTGAAAGCTTATAATGGTTTTCTCAGTAGTGCTACCAGAAAGACTAGGTAAAAAGAAAAAAAAATCACAATGCTTTGCCTTGCAAATCACACTGTACAAACCATCCGTTAAACAGAAAGCTTAACCATCCATTAAACAGAAAGCTTACAATTGTAATAATATAATGGATTAGGTACTGGAACAAGCACTCTGATGTTTTTAAACCTGACCCGTTTAAAAGGAAAAATAAGAGAATGGAGTAGCATATGTTTATGTCACATCCATGACAAGCAAATGCATCCTGGAACTAATAATAGACGAAGGTAAACATCACCGAAGCGTATGTCTACAAAATTTCAGGTTCCTAGAAAATTATACAATATGCATTCCAAAGCAAGTGCAAAAGTAGGACCAATCCACACCAATAGAGCTTGTTCCCAACAGACAGGATAATTATTATCTCAATGTTGAAAATAGCTGGAAAGAAGTTCACATAACAGAAAAGAATAGAAGGATTAGTAAAAATGAAGCCAAAATACCCAGGTCTACTCCCATGAATACTAATTCTAGATATCTCGAGTCCAGACAATAAATTCCATCAATAATGAAATAAGGATTTATAAATTAAAAGAGAATTTAGAATGTGCCTTGTGATTTAGAATTCCAGAGTAATGAGAGATTACCTTACAGAATCGATACTTCTTTTGTCCAGGGCCAAAGATGATCTCATTCACGACTTTATTCCCATCTGATTCCTGTTAATCCACAAAAAAGTAACTTGCATATGAGCAAAAGAAAAGTTATTTATATACAGTAATAATCTTTTGCAAAGAAGAATAGCACGAGAACAAATATATAAAAGTCAAATACAGTAACACTAAAATCCTCTTGAAGATGTCTCTTGAGCTGTCTTTCCACTGGCTTAAATACAAAAAGTATAAAGGGTGCTGAATAACCAACATGAATTTTGGCACTTCCGTATATAGCTATATATTTCTCTCCATGAAAAATGAATTAAAATTCTTAGTAGGTGTAGTTTCAAAACTAGTGCTGAAACAAAAACAAGCACCAATTCCGGCACGTCCATATTACAATATATCGCTATATCTTTATCTCTAGGGAAAAAGAATTAGTTTTTCCTAGCAAGTACTGTTTAACTGGGCACTTGTACAAATTAATGCATTTCTCTATATAAAATGACCTGAACAAATTTGGCAGTGCTGATAATACTTTGTTCAACATCGAGCAATAACTCTAGCAAAAGCTAAAAGTACATAACTGAAAATGCTGAAGTATCCCAATAGATTAAACTAAGCTAGAGTTAATTTGCCCAAAATTTTCCTGGATTCGCATATATAACACGAGTCAGGGACTACAAATAAAATCACAAAACAGTATTGTCCCAGGAATGAGTAAAATGCTGTTAGTCTCTGAATTAATCAAGGCATAGAATGCGAGCTGAATGACAGTATATTTCATTTCACTTACCATCTTTGATAGGAGCTCTTCTCGGTATGGCCTTTCAACTCCAGTAATACGTAGGAAATTTGGATAAAGGGGTTCATCAAGAACTTCCATATCATCTCTCTGGGAAAAGCAAAGATGAGAAAAGCTGCTACATCATCAATAAGTCTAATCATGTAACATTTTGTAACTTTACATTGTGCCCCCATCTTTTGATTTCATTCAATTAGCTTTATATCCCAGTACAACTATTAAAGGGTGAGTAGGTGGTAGTGCTATCATCAATTTAGGTGGTAAGAAAACTTGAAAAATATGCCTTACACGGCCTAAGTGGAATACCGGAAACAAGCATGTTCGCAAACATCCTATATTCCCCACCTATGAATGCCATGTGACTTTTCAGACGGCTATATTCATTTCTTTTGAACATAATAGAGAACTCATTTAATCTATACCAGTTAACAACCATATGAAGCTTCTAAGGTGAACTTCAACCATAGTCCACCAGTCCCCAACACACACACCCACCCCCCTACCCCAAGTTTCTCTTCAATGCCCTTCATTTAAAATATCCGCCTAGAGCCCATGCTAAAAGGCAACCGAAACCATGTCATATCAAACCTACAAAAGAACAATCTTTCCCTGATTGTGGAGCTATTTTGGCACCTCTTTCTATTTACAAACTTTTAAGATGAAATATTCTTCTAATGTTAGCTTCTGGAAAGCTCGAAGCATATTTTTCCAATTGGAAAATTATAGAATTTCAAGTTAATGTTTATCATACAATAATTTCCGATACCTCATTCATTGTTCATAATGTGGTTATTAAAATCTCCTAGTGCATGCATGTCGTGGGTTTATAAGTTTAGTTTTCCTAAATTCGTGACTAATTTACAGACGATACGATAAAACCGTTGGAATGTTTGAGTCCTGGATTTTAATTGGATAAGGTCATCAGAGATTCTGATTGAAGTTTAGAATAATAATTTAAAGAGTAATGTTATTTAGCATCATCGGTGTTATAACACCAGTTTAAGTAACACTAAGTGTAATTAAATGAAATGAAAAGTACAGTTAAATAAATCACTCAATTTCACCTTTAATTGAACTTATCTCATAATGCTACATAGTCTAGTTTTCTAGCACCACTTGTGCTAGATAGCAATATTCTAATTTAAAACCTTTAGAGTCTGCTTAGGAGTTTTTTTTCACCGATTTTGGGTGACACCGTTTATGGGGAGTTGGAAAAATCGATGCTTGCTAATTCTTTTGAATATCGGTTTTGGATGGTTTAAAAATCACCCAAAATCAGTATAGTGTAATTTTGACCGATTCTCTCAACCCACCAAATCGGCAAGTTTTGACCGTTTCTCTTATTCTATTCTAATTTTATCCTCTATAAAATAATTATTTTCAACCAACATATTTTATTCAAAACTAACTTATAAATAAAAATATATTAACTAAAAAATTATTTATAAGCAAAAAAATTACATTATAATGAAAATAAGTAAAATACTAATTATAAGATAAGAAAAATTACATTATAATTAAAAAAATATTTATAAGTAAAAAATCAGTTTATGTAAAAAAAAATTCTCATAAAATATAAAAAGCTACCTATAAGTAAAAAATTCACTTAAATTATTTAAGGGAAGTGTATTCAATTGAGACTTATAACTTTTTAGAAGTCTCTATAAGTCTTGGGGTATTCAAATTTTTATGATTTTTAAAAACTTTTATAAAAATCTCTATGGTACTAATTTTTAAGCAGAAAGTACTAAAATAGAATTTCAAAATTTGTCTCTCATTAATCACAAGATTTTGAGAGACTTTCACGAAAAAATTAGAAGAAGAAGAAGAAGAAATTAATATGTATTTTTTTTCAATATTTCTCTTTCATTTTCCCACATTAGAGTTATGATTAAAATTTATTTGTTTCCATTGATTATATTAGTTTTTATTTTTATTTTTCTCTTTCTTATTGTTTATTTCTATTTTCTATGAAAGAATTAAATTGTATTCTTATAAAAAAAAAATTCTTTTTTCATTCATTTTTTTGAAAAATATCTATATTTAATTAAATTATTAAATTTTATATAGACTAATTTATAATTAAATTTAAATATATATTTTTTATTTATTCTTTAAAGGTATATTATATTAATAATGCTTAATATTATATTTATTTTTTATATGTATAATTATTATTATTATTTATTTCATTAAGGTCTAAAATTTTTATTATTTTTAAAATATTTTTTGTATTATATGGGGAG
>CAIGRT010163758.1:0-21024 GCA_903798405.1 Fraxinus platypoda
CTAGACCTAAAATATCACAATTTAAACTAATTGCACACTACTCCTTGACTTTTTACAACAGAGCAATTCTAGTCATTTTTGTTCACAGAAAAGCCAATTACATAAAATATCTAACAAACTTGTTGTCTACCACCTCACACATTGTCAAACTAGTTGTACAAGTAGAATGATTATGATATTTATACATCTTAATACATAATGATTATGATGTATCAAATGTACGCAATATTATTTTAAAGGCTTAATAGAAAAAAAATCATATATACTTGACGATATGCGATATATCCTTACTTATCAGAAATTGCAGAAAACGTCCCTATTTAAAACCTTGAGTATCGAATACAACCTTTGAGGTGCGGAAAACCCCTTGTATAAACTTTGAAGTTCGATTCACCTCCATACAGTCCAATTCTGTTAGTTTAGCCATTAAAAATAGTAAAAATTGCCAAAAATGAAAAAGAATAATTGCAATTGTGATCCCAAACTTTTTATTTTTTTTACAAATTATGTCCAAATTTTTATATATGCCCATCACAATCCCAAAACTTTAAAATTTTATTTTCCTCCTCCCCAACCCACCTCACCTTCTTCCACACTCTCACCACATCCACTGCATTTCAAAGACAAAAGTGAAAACTGTAATTTCAACAGGAATGCCAGGACTCCCTGTTTTCGCCGACTCTACCTTCTGCTTCATCTTCAGCATTTATTTATTGAGTGATATCACCGAAATAATTCCTACACGCTAGGTTTCGTTATACTGCAAAAATGTGCAGGTTATTTCTCATCGCCTTTTTAGTGTTGTCTGTGAAATATTCTGGCAATACACAGAGCATTAATGAGCCTTCTCCGGCATCAACCAAGGCGTCCACAAAAAAAAAACTCCGCAGGCGAATTCTCCGTCTCCTATTCCAGAAAGCCTTCATGCGTCCCCAGCGAAGTCTTAGGTGCTTTTGCCGCCTTCAAAAGTTTCTCCAAAAGTGCCAGTTAGTTATCCGAAAACCAGCTCATCTGCGTCGCCGTTACAGTATCCAACACCGTCCACTTTTTCTTCGACGCCTACTCCATCAGCCCGCATTTCCGTTCCTGCCCATCTCCAGCATCTCCGCCTACAGCGGAGAAAATAATTATTTAGGTAAAACTAGTTTTCTTGTCAAATCTAATCTTTTCTCGTGGGATTTAATTAAGTGTTCAATAAAATGGATAATTTTGGAATTTCAGGTTCGATAAAATGGATAATCTGCGGGCACTCTCATAACCAGTTTGGTTTCTTTTGTGGAAGGTGAATGTGGTGGATATGGTGAGGGTGGGAAGAAGATGAAGCGGGGTGGGGTGGGGTGGGGAAAAAATAAAATTTTAAAAGTTTGAGATTGTGGTTGGCACATACAAAAAATTTGGGTATAATTTGTGAAAAATAAAAAGTTTGGGATCATAATTGCAATTATTCCTTTTCATTTTTGGCAATCTTTACCGTTTTAAACGGCTAAACTAATGGAATTGGACAGTAGGAGGGTGAATCGAATTTCAAAGTTCATACACGAAGTTTTTCGTACCTCAAATGTTGTATTGCATACTCACGGTTTCAAATAGCTACGTTTTCTGTGATTTTCAATAAGCAGAAGATATATCACACATCGTCATGTAGGGGGTTTTCTATTATTAAACCTATTTTAAAGTAGTATAA
Organism: Fraxinus platypoda; assembly: GCA_903798405.1. Taxonomy (NCBI): domain Eukaryota; kingdom Viridiplantae; phylum Streptophyta; class Magnoliopsida; order Lamiales; family Oleaceae; genus Fraxinus; species Fraxinus platypoda. The sequence goes on from CAIGRT010163758.1 coordinate 1,685, forward strand.
TAAGTTAAGATACAATATAGCTAAATGTCAATCGTAATCTCCAAGTTTATATTGGTATATGTTACGTGTTTTCTATAACGTAATTATGCCGTAAATGTACGGTATCAAGTTTTGTGATATAAAGATCAAATGAGGATGACAAATACACGGGGATTGATATTTAATTTCTACCAAGTACTATAATTTATAGCTTTTATTTTATTTAGATGAATGAAATTTGGAATCAATAGTTTTATCTAAACTAGGGATGATTGTGACGAATTTAACGAATAAATGCAAGTTATACAAATTAATCAATATAGGAGAGCCTAGGGTATGATTTCACCTAACTATCAATTATGATTTTCAACAACCTAGTTATCTCTAATCAATTTTTCATGTTTACAAGCAACCCTATTGTAATTCTACCCCCTCTCTCGAGTGTCAGGTAAAAATTGATCCTTAAAATTAATTCAAATAGCTTTATTTTGAATTAAAATCAAGATTTATCAAGATCGTGGTTCTTAGATGGAACATGTTTCATAAATTCTAAACTTTCTCTCAAAACCCATAAAATCTATGCTGTGTTATTGTTGTGGTCGCTCCTAAATTTTCACCTCTCGAGTGTCGGAATTGACTAGCATTTAATCATTCAATTAGTGGCTAATTAATTGAAAGCATTAAATTAATAACACAAATAAACGGAAAGGAAATTTTCATAGAAATAACTAAAATAAAATAAACTCATATCCTTAAGTTTTGGCTAATAAAACCCTAGAAGAATCATTTAGTTTATGAATCAAATTCTAGAAGAATTATTTAGTTCATGATATGAGAAATGAAATCTATACAATTCATAAAGAATAACATGAAGAGAAGAAAGATAGAACTATTTTTTGGATGGTTGAATCAATCTTCTTCGTCAAGTTGCCTTTGCTTTCTTCTTGATTTTTTAAATCTGCCCCCTCCAATTCTTTCTCTTGACTCGATGAATTGCTGTTGAAAAGTAGTTTTTAGAGTTGTATTTATACCATCATGAAATCTTGGAAGAGTTAGGGTTGGATTGGAATTTAAAAAGATACCAAAATATTCAAAACCATTTTTCTCGCTCGAAGGCGCCCCGACGCCATAAACGTGGCACTGCGGGGCCGTCGATGCTGTTGATATTAAGCAATAGTGGCGCTGTGACGCCCACTTTTGGGTAAAAATTCAGTACTGTGCATCTTTCAGTATTTTTATCATAAGTTTTTTTTCTTGGCATCCGATTGAAATGATTCAAAGTGTGTTAGAAGGATAAATCAAATGGATACAACTTTACTTCAGATAAAGTTCTCTAATTCGAATGTTTACTATGTCAAAAATGGGTCTTAATCTCCAACTAAAAATCTAGAACATACTTGTGCAGTTGAGAATTGATTTGTGAAAATATTTTGATCATATTTCACTTCTTGTTGATTTCTAATTACATCGGGATGGCTTCAAGCAATCTTCAATTATCATTTTGTAGTCCGAATTAACTATTAAAAAGTTGCAATTGAGTCCTCAAACTTTGAATTTCACAATTTTCCGTCGTTATTCACTTCTTTCTTTCAATTTAGCTCCCAATCATCTAGTTTCACCAACCTATAAAACAACATTAAAACATACATTAAAACGTCCTAAAAACTTTCAAAATCTAACAAACTAGTAAGTAAATTAGCATATATATGATGAGTTAAATACACTCATCAAACACTCCCAAATTTAACATTTTGCTAGTCCTTGAGTAAACATAAACACAAGAAAATGACTAACGAAACAAACACGCAAAACTAAAAAATGAATTTACATAGAATGAGTTTAGTTAAATAGGTTGCTTTTGTGGGTCAGGATTTAAAACATTATATCAAATTCATGAACCACTTCAAAGTTATAATGCAAAAGCTAAATTCTCACATATTCAATGCGAGAGAAGAGAGAGAGAGAGTGTGTGTGGATAATTAAGTGCAACACTGTACATTTACAAGTTTATCCAATTCCTTACCTTAAAAGTCAAGTATTTCTTTTCTTTGCTCTTGGGATTCACACACCCCCAAATTTGTTTTCTTTTATTCTCTTTACAAAGGTGTAAGCTAAGGTTAATTTTCAAATCACTAGTCCTTACACCTTTCAAATTTGGTTTAATCTAACTGGTAATGTCAACAATTTATGCATGGATGATTATCCCAATTTATGAGTACTTTGGCAATCAAGCTTATACCAAGTGATTCAAACCCACTAATTATCTAAGTCTCCCTAATTATTTCACAATTGTACAACTACTTGCTTATTTTGATATTTTTAGCTTAAGATCAACCTCGCCCTTTTTCTCTTATTGACCCATGTAACAAGCTTTTAGTCGGCAACTCCCCAACTTTAATGGTCAAAGGGTATCGAGTTTCGAGATACCCTAACGGACTTACTAACTCTAGTAATAAATGTTCCGACGTGAGGCATAGAATGAACAAGTGCAATGTTCTTTTTCTTTACAAGAAAAACAAAAATCAAAAGAGATTAGATCTTTAGCATATGGCCATCACCTAGTTCATATTTGAAAGTTAAAGACACTCCACACCAATTTTTTCAACATATATGGAATCACTACAAGCCTAAATCATCTCTTTTACATACTCGAACACCCCAAATTTCATAGGTTATGGAGTTGGGCATCTAAGTTCTTTATTTTCAACCTATAAGCATGAATCAACCTATTCATGTACAATGTTACAATTAATTCATGTGCATAAATATTTTTCACATGAATAAGCTAAAATTTAACCAAAGCACATGACTTATTCACAATTCATAAACAAGCACATGTTCTCAAGTATCAACACCGGTAAAACTATTTAACTCACACAAGTATGCAAAACAATGTTTTTTAACACACACAAATCACACAGAAAAAAAATTCCACACAAAAAAAACTAAGCAATTAGACAATTAATATTTCACCCCCAAACTTAAATTAAACATTGTTCCCAATGTGAAATTAAAGAAAAGTGAGGAGGACTTTTCTATGTGAAAATATTGATTATCTTTATTGTTATCGGCGTCATGGTGATACGATGGTGGATTGATTGATGTTGAATGTTGATCCTAGCTTCTCCTGCATCAATAATTATATCTTTATATGTATCCTTCACCATCTTCTTCCACGTTTCATACACATTGTCAATATTAACCGTCGGCCATACATATTTATCCTTACAAACTAACAAAAAATTCATTATAGACATAATGAATAACAAATTTAACAATTATAATAATCATCAATTACGAGAAATTGATCCAACAAACCATCTCTTATAGGTTGTGGCATCAAGAAAAATGTAGGGTATGGGCCATCAAAATATGCTTTCATGGTGGTGGTGATGTCATGTGGTACGAAAGTTTCAACAAAACTACATGGATGTCATGAAAATATTATACGTAAAAATTTGACAAGTTACACAACGTCTTTAACCATAAATTTAATAAATGTCCAAAGGTAAAAGACTTATCATTACTTACAGAAATTCCATTGGTAAAAATATTGGCATTACCAACTGAAAATCCGTTGGTAAAAATATTGTCATCGCCAACTAAAAATCCGTTCATGAAAGTATCGTCAATACCTACAAACAATCCGTTGGTACAAGTGTCATCATTACCGACGAATATTCATTTGGTAATAACCGCACGTAAAATTATGTTGCATATATACCTAGTGAAATTTCATAGATAATAAAAAGAACTTTTCAACAATGAAAAATTCGTTGGTGAAGCTTAATTTGTTATTTTTGTAATGAATATAGCTATAAAGTTATACAACCTGCTAATTAAAAATCAATATTATCAAAATGCAATAAAGTTCTAATAGATTAAATTATTGCATCGAAGTTTTGAATTTCAATTACTATGTCTACACATCATCATTCCATGATCCAGAGCTTGAAAAAAATTGAAATTTTAGAATATTTAGTTTCCTAAGCATGCTTCGGACGGTTTCTTGTATCTCGACCATTTAGAAATTTCAACTCGTTCAAAACGTATAATGAAGTTAATCCTATCATGTTTTCTTCTATAATATTTCGTGCACTAGTCGCATTACTCTCTTTTTCATTATGTGCAAGTATTGAAGGTCTAAGTGGGTGTGCAAAGAACATGCAAAACAAGTTATTGAAGACCAAACCCATAAACTCGACCCTTGGATGGACCCTGACACCATCCATCCACGAATTAGGATCAAACTCGGGTTGATCATCCCTCGCTGCATCATACTTGGACTCGATTGAAGTCTTATAAGTATCCTGTATAAAATGAAAAGTGTTTCTTATTATACTCACAAAATGAAAAAAATTATGAAGTATCTAAACTCCAATATTACTTACATGAACTCACTTGGATTTTTTAGCAACAAAATCTCCAACTCCGTAATTCTTCCTGTAGAACTCTAATTTAAACATTGGATGGTCCATATCCTTCTCCTGGAAATATACAATACATTAATCGCAATTGGATACAATGACAAATGAATTTTAAAGTACAAAATATAAATTAAAAGAAAAAAATATACCAATCTCTTCTTGGTAGTTACTAAGGAGACTGAACCGATAGTATACTTCTTTTTTTCACCATCGTATCCTTGTGCAGGGCGATTCTCATGGGCAATCTACGCATTGTTTTTTTACTTTATGATATCCAAATGATTTACAAAATTATCCAGTGCTCTGCCCTTATCCAAGACAGGCCATGTCCTCTCCAATTGGTTGGATTATCAAACTGGCTTGTAGGTTTTGTTTTCTCGTAAGCATTATTAATCATATCTTTATATCTATCCTTCGTTGTCTTCTGTCTTATCTCATACACATTTCACCATCGCCTATACGTAATTATCCTTACAAATTTAAAAAAATCCATTATAGACATAACGTACAACAAACTTAACAATTATGATATATATCAATTGCCATAAATCAATACTACAAACCATCTCTTATGGGCTATGGCATCAAGAAAAATGCGAGGTATAAGCCATCAAAATATGCTTTCTTGATGGCGGTGATGTCACATGGTACAAAAGTTTCAACAAAACTGCATAAATGTCATAAAAATAGGATAAAGAAAAAGTTTGATAAGTTAAACAACCAAATAAGAAATACATCTTTAACCACAAATTTAATAATTGTCCCTAGGTAAAAGACTTAACATTACCTACGGAAATTCTGTTGGTAAAATTATTGTCATTACCAACCGAACATCCATTGGTAAAAATATTATCATCACCAACTAAAAAGCCATTTGTGAAAGTATCATCTTTACCTATGGATAATCCGTTGGTACATATTATTACCTACGAATATTCATCTCGTAATAACCATAGGTAAAATTATGTTGCATCAATACCTACAAAAATTCTGTAGGTAATAAAAAGTACTTTCCAACAACGAAAAATCCATTGGTAAAACTTAATTTGTTATTTTTTAATAAAAATATCTAAAAATTTAAACAATATGCTAATTAATAATCAATATTATCAAAATGACTAAATAATAAAACTTATCAAAATGCAATATTGTTTTAATAGATTAAGTTATTACATTGAAATTTTGAATTTCAAATACATTGCCTAGTCATCAACGTACTGTGATTCAGAGCTTGAAGGATATTGAAGGTTTGAAATATTTAGTTCCTTAAGCATACTTCGCACCATTTTTTACGTCTCGACCATGTGATTTCTTTCAACTCATTCAAGACGTATAGTTAGATCGTCAATCCTTTCATTATTTTCTTCTAATGTATTTCGTACACTATCCAACTCTAACTTTGAAATATTCACCTCTTAATCACGTGCAAGTATCGAATGCCTAAGTGAAGTAGGTGAGCAAAGAACATGCAAAACGGCTTGTCGATGACCAAGCTCATAAACATGGCCTCTAGATAGACCGATGAGAGTATCCACACATAAATCAGGATCAGAATCAGACTGATGCCTCATTGCAACATACTTGGACTCAATTGAAACCTTATACGTATTATGTAGAAAATAAAAATTATTTCTTATTATATTCGCTATATGAACAAATTATGAAGTTTCTAAACTCTAATAGTGCTTACATGAAACTCCCTTGGATTTTTTATCAACAAAATCGCCAAGTTCATGATTTTTCTTGTGGACATGGATGAAGAACTCTAATTGAGACATTGCATGCTCCATATCCTTCTTCTAGTATACACAACACAATAATCGCAACCATTTACAATGATAAATGAATTTTAAAGTATAAAACATAAATCTAAAAGAAAAATGTATCAATATCTTCTTGGTAGTAACGAAGGAGACTGAATTGACAGTATGCTCATTCATTTCACCATCGTATCCTTGTGCAAGGCAATTCTCGCATGCAATTTATGCATTGCTTTTCCACTTCTCAGTATTTCTATAGTTTACAAGACTATCACAGTGCTCTGCCCTTATGCATGCATGCCACGTCCTCTCCAATCCATAGGATTATCAGACTAACTTGTATGTTTTGCTTTCCCACAAGCATCATTTATGAGATCTTTATATCCAGCCTTCATCATCTTATTCCACGTGTCATACATATTGATAATATTCACCGGTCAAGTCCGTGATTCTTCTTGTGGACATGGCTAAAGAAATCTAATTGAGACATTTGATGATCCATACCCTTCTCTTTGAAAATCACAACAAATTAATCACAATCAGCTACAATGATAAATGAACTTTGAAGTACAAAATATAAATCAAAAGAAAAAAAATTACCAATATTTTTTTAGTAGTCACGAAAGAGATTTAAATGGCCATATGGTTATTCATTTCACCGTTGGATCCTTGTGCAAGGAAATTTTCACGAGCAATCTACGCTTTGCTTTTCTACGTCTCAATATTTCTATAATTTACAAGACTCCTAGCGTTTTACCCTTATCCAATGCATGGCATGTCCTCTCCAATTAGTAGGATTATCAAATTGGCTTGTACGTTTAGCTTTTCCACGAGCATCATTTATGAGATCTTTATATGTATCCTTCATCATCTTCTTCCACATGTCATACACATTGACAGTATTCACCATCGGTCATACATATTTATCCTTGCAAATTAATAAAACAATATACTATATACCTGACGAATAGCAAACTAATAATTACATAAATATCAATTACCAGAAATCAGTCCCACAACCCTCTCTTATGGGTTGTGACATCAAGCAAAATGTGGGTTATGGGCGATTAAAATATGCTTCCATGGTGGCAGTGAAGTCACGCGGTAAGAGCGTTATAACAAAATTGTGTGAATATCATAAAAATATGATAAGAAAAAATTTGATAAGTTACACAACCAAATAAGAAACACAATAACTTCAACCACAAATTCAAAAAAATTCAGTAGGTAAAAGACTTATCATTACCTACAGAAATTCCGTTGGTAAAAATATCGTCGTCCATTGTTGAAAGTATCATCATTACCTACAAAAAATTCGTTGGTAAAAGTGTCATCATTACCTATGGATATTCCATTGCTACTTACCGATGGCAAAATTGCATTGCATGAATACTTACGGAAATTTCGTAGGTAATAAAAACTACTTTTCGCACAACGAAAAATATGTTGGTGAAGCTTAATTTGTTAAGTATCCAATAGAAATTGAAAATTATTTCTTATTATACTCACTATATGAACAAATTATAAAGTATCTAAACTCTAATAGTACTTACATGAACTCGCTTGAATTGTTTAACAACAATCACAAAGTTTGTGATTCTTCTTATGTGTATGGCTGAAGGAACTCTAATCGAGACAATGGATGATCCATATCCTTCTCTTAGATATACACAACATGATAATCACAATTAGTTACAATGATAAATAAACTTTAAAATACAAAACATAAATCAAAAGAAAATATATACCAATATCTTCTTGGGAGTCACGAAGGAGACTGAATTGGCCGTATGCTCATCCATTTTACTATCGTATTCTCATGTAAGGCAATTATCTCGGGAAATCTACGCATTGCTTTTCGACTTCTCATTATTTCTATAATTTACAAGACTATCCTAGTGCTTTCCCTTTATCCAATGCGTGCCATGTCCTCCCATTAGGTAGGAATATCAAACTGACCTATACGTTTTGCCTTTCCACGATCGTCATTTATGAGATACTTATACATAGTCTTCACCATCTTCTTCCACATGTCTACACATTGACAGTATTCTGTGTCAACCATGCATATTTATCCTTACAAATTAATAAAAAAATCCAATATAGAATTACCAAAAATCGATCCCACAAACCCTCTCTTGTGGGTTGTGGTATCAAGCAAAATGTAGTTTATGGGCCATCAAAATATGCTTCAATGGTAGCAGTAAAGTCACGCGTTATGAAAATTTCAACGAAACTGCATAAATATCATAGAAGTATGATTTAAAAAAATGTGATCATTTACACAATAAAATAAGAAACACACATCTTTAACCAAAATTTAACAAATGTCAGTAGATAAAAGACTTATCATTACATATGAAAATTCCGTTGGTAGAAATATTGTCATTACCAACCGAAAATTCGTTCGTGAAAGTTTGGTCATTACTTATGGATAATCCATTGGTAGTCATCATTTCCTACGGATATTTTGTTGGTAATTACCGAAGGTAAACTTGTGCTACATCAATACCTACGAATATTTTCTAGGTCATAAAAAGTACTTTTCACCAACAAAAAATCCGTTTGTGAAGCTTAATTTATTAAGTATTCAATAGAAATTGAAAACCATTTCTTATTATACTCGACATATTAACAAATTATGAAATATTTAAACAATAATAGTACTTACATGAACTCGCTTGGATATTTTATCAACAAAATTGCCAAGTTAGAGATTCTTCTTATGGACATGGTTGAAGAACTTTAATTGAGACATTAGATGATCCATGTCCTTCAGTTAGAAATTCACAGCACATTAGTCGCAATTAGTTAAAATGGTAAGTTCAATCAAAAGAAAAAAATATATACCAATATCTTCTTGAATGTCACGAAGGAGACTTAAGTGGTAGTATGCTTATTCATTTCACTATCATATCCTTGTGCAAGGCAATTTTCATGGGCAATCTACGCTTTGTTTTTCCACTTCTTAGTGTTTCTATAATTTACAAGACTACCCATCATTCTGCCCTTATCTAATCCGTGGCATGTCCTCTCCAATTGGTAGGATTATCACACTGGCATGTACGTTTTGCTTTCTCGTGAGCATCATTTATGAGATCTTTATATCTATCCTTTATCATCTTCTTCCACGTGTCATGTACATTGACAATATTCATCGTCGGCCGTACATATTTATCCGTCCAAATTAATAAAAAATTCTACTCTAGACCTAACAAATAGCAAACTTAATAATTGTCATAAATATCAATACTAGAAATCTATCCTACAAACACTCTCTTATGGGTTGTGGTATCAAGCAAAATGTGAAGTATGGGCCATCAAAATATGCTTCCATGGTGGTAGTGAAGTCACGCGGTATGAAAAGGTTTAACAAAATTGCGTAAATATCATAAAAATATGATAAGAACAAAATGTGATAAGTGACACAACCAAATAAGAAATACAATATCTATAACCACAATTTTAATAAATGTCAGTAGGTAAAAGACTTATCATTACCTATGGAAATTCCGTTCGTAAAAATATTGTCGATAATAACCAAAAATCCATTGGTGAAAGAATGGTCAATACCTATGGATAACCCATCGTTACATGTGTTATCATTACCCACGAATATTCATTTGGTAACTACCGCAGGTAAATTTATATTGCATCAATACCTACGAAAATTTTGTAGGTTATTACCCATCGTTACATGTGTTATCATTACCCACGAATAGTACTTTTTAACAACAAAAAATCCATTGGTGAAACTTAATTAATAAAAATAACTAAGAGCCTGTTTGTCTACCATTATTGGGTTGAAAATGGTGTAATGAATAGTATTTTTTGGAGAATGTGTGGTTGAAATTTAAAGTAACTTTATTGGTTTATGTGTAGAATATTTTATTGGGTGAATATGTAATGATTTAGAGCCTGTTTGTCTACCATTATTGGGTTGAAAATGGTGTAATGAATAGTATTTTTTGGAGAATGTGTGGTTGAAATTTAAAGTAACTTTATTGGTTTATGTGTAGAATATTTTATTGGGTGAATATGTGGTGGAGATTGTTTACTGTAGAAAACAATTTTTTGGATAATGGTAGACAAACAGGGGCTAAATATTTAAACAATCTGCTAATTAATAATCAATATTATCAAAATAACTAAATGATCAAAATTATCAAAATGTAAAATTAATTTTAATAGATTAAATTATTACATTAAAATTTTGAATTTCAAATACCATATGCCTACTCATCAACATACTGCGACTCAGAGCCCTAAGGAATTGAAAATTTGAAACATTTAGTTCCTTAAGTTTGCTTATCACAGTTTCTTGTATCTCGATCATATTATTTCTTTTAACTCGTTCAAGACGTATAGTGAGATTGTCAATCCTCTCATTATTTTCTTCTACTATATTTCTTGCATAGCCAGCGCTAACTTTGAATTATTCACCTCTTCATCATGTGCAAGTATCGAATGCCTAGGCGATGTCGTGAGCAAAGAACATGTGGAACTGGTTGTCGATGACCAAACCCTTATACATGGCTCTAGATGGATGATGATAGCATCCATACACGAATCAAGATCAAACTCAGGCTTATCATCCCTCACTACAACATACTTGGACTCGATTGCAACCTTATAAGTATCATGTAGAAAATAAAATTATTTCTTGTTATACTCGCTATATGAACAAATTATGTAGTGTCTAAACTCTAATATTACTTACACGAAACTCGCTTGGATTTTTTATCAACGAAAGTCAGCGATTCTTCTTGTGGACATGTCTCAAGAACTCTAATTGAGACATTAGACGCTCCATATCCTTCTCTTACAATACACAACATAATAATCACAATCAGTTACAATGATAAATGAACTTTAAAATACAAAATATAAATCAAAAGAAAAATTGGACGAATTGGTCATGAAGGAGACTGGATTGGTAGTATGTTCATTCATTTAACCATTGTATCCTTGTGCAAGGCAATTCTCGCGCTCAATCTGCTTATTGCTTTTTACTTCTCAGTATTTCTATAATTTACAAGACTATCCCAGTGTTCTGCCCTGATGCAATGCGTTCCATGTACTCTCCAATCAGTAGGATTATCAGGCTGACTTATACGTTTTGCTTTCCCATGAGCATCCTTTATGAGCTCTTTATATCCAGCATTCATCATCTTCTTCCATGTGTCATACACATTCACAGTATTCACCGTCGGCCAAGCATATTTATCCTTACAAATTAATGAAAAAATCTACTATAGACCTGACGAATAGCAAACTTCATAATTACCATAAATATCAATTACCAAAAATGAGCCCAAAACCCTCTCTTATAGGTTGTGGCATCAAACAAAATGTGGGGTATGGGCCATCAAACTATGCTTCCATGATGGCGGTGAAGTCATTCGGTATAAATGTTTCAACAAAACTATATAAATATCATAAAAATGTGATAAGGAAGAATTTGATAAGTTATGCAACAAAATAAGAAACACAACAAATTTAACCACAAATTTAATAAATATCTGTAGGTAAAAGACTTAATGACCTAAGAAAATTCCATTGGTAAAAGTATTGTCATTACCAACCGGAAATCCGTTGGTAAAAGGGTTTTCATTGCCAACTAAAAATCCATTGAAAAAGTATCGTCATTACATACAGGTATTCTGTTGGTAATTACTTTAGGTAAAACTGTGTTGTGTCCATACCTATGGAAAATTTGTTGGTGAAACTTAATTTGTTAAGTATTCGATAGAAACGAAAAACTACTTCTTATTATACTCGATATATGAACAAATTATGAACTATGTAAACTGTAATAGTACTTACTTAAAATCGCTTGGATTTTTTTATCAACAAAATTGTCAAGTACATGATTCTTCTTATGGACATGGCTGAAGAACTTTAATTGAAACATTGGATAATCCGTATCCTTCATTTAAAAATTCACAACACATTAATCGCAATCAGTTACAATGTTAAATGAACTTTAAAGTACAAAATATAAATCAAAAGAAAAAACATACCAATATCTTCTTCGTGGTAACGAAGGAGACCGAAATGGAAGTATGCTTATTCATTTCACCATCATATCCTTGTGCAAGGAAATTTTCATGGGCAATCTACGCTTTGCTTTTCCACTTCTCCGTATTTCTATAATTTACAAGACTATCAATGCATGGAATGTCATCTCCCATCGGTAGGATTATCAAACTGGCTTGTGCGTTTTGCTTACCCTCGAGCATCATCTATGAGATTTTTATATCTATCCTTCATCATCATCTTCCATGTGTCATACTTATTGACAGCATTCACTCGCAGCCATACATATTTATCATTGCAAATTAATAAAAAAAAATCCACACTAGACCTGACGAATAGCAAACTTAATAATTACATAAATATCAATTACCAAAAATCAACCCCACAAACCCCCTCTTATGGGTTGTGACATCAAGCAAAATGTGGGGTGTGGGCGATTAAAATCTGCTTCCATGGTTGCAAAGAAGTCACAAGGTATGAAAGGTTTAAGAAAATTGCGTAAATATCATAAAAATTTGATAAGTTACACAACCAAATAAGAAACACAATATCTCCAACCATAAATTTAATAAATGTCAGTAGGTAAAAGAGTTATCATTACCTACGGAAATTCCGTTGGTAAAAGTATTGTCGTTACTAACCGAAAAATCGTTGGTAAAAGTGCTTTCACTACCAACCGAAAATCTATTGGTAAAAGTATAGTCATTACCTACAGATAATCTATTGGTACAAGTGTTATCATTTTCTATGGATATTCCATTGGTATTTACCCAAGGTAAAATTGTGCTGCATCAATACCTACAAAATTTTCGTAGGTAATAAAAGTACTTTTCATCAACGAAAAATCCGTTAGTGAAATGTAATTCATTAAGTATCTGATTAGATAATGAAATTTATTTTTTATTATACTCGCTATTTGAAGAAATTATGAAGTATATAAACTCTAATAGTACTTACAGGAACTCGCTTGAATTTTTTATCAACAAAATCACCATGTACATGATTCTTCTTGTGGACATGGCTAAAGAACTCTAATTGAGACATTTGATGATCCATATTCTTCTTTTAGAAATACAAAACACATTAATTGCAATAAGTTATAATGCTAGATGAACTTTGACGTACAAAAAAATAAATCAAAAGAAAAAATATACCAATATCTTCTTCGTAGTCACGAAGGAGACTAAATTGGTTGTATGCTTTATCATTTCACCATCGTATCCTTCTGCAAAGTGATTCTCACTCGCAATCTACGCATTGCTTTTACACGTCTTAGTATTTCCACAATTTACAATACTATCCTAGTGCTCCACCTTATCCAATGCGTGCCATGTCCTCTCCATTCGATAGGATTATCAGACTGACTTGTACGTTTTACTTTCCAGCAAGTATCATTTATGAGATCTTTATATCTAGCCTTCATCATCTTCTTCCACGTGTCATACATATTGACAGTATTAACCATCACCATAAATATTTGTCTACACAAATTAATAAAAAAATCCACTGTAGAATTACCAAAAATCAATCCCATAAACCGTCTTCTATGGGTTGTGGCATCAAGCAACATGTGGTATATGGGCCATCAAAATCTGCATCCATGGTAACGGTGAAGTCACGCCGGTACGAAAATTTCAACGAAACTGCGTAAATTTCATAAGAAAATGATAAGGAAAAAAATTATAAGTTATGCAACCAAATAAGAAACACAACATCTTCAACACGAATTTAATAAATGTCAGTAGGTGACTTATCATTATCTACGAAAATTTCATTGGTAAAAATATTGTCATTACCAACCGAAAATCCGTTGGTGAATGTGTATCATTACCAACTAAAATCCATTGGTGAAAGTATCGTCATTACCTACGGATAATCCGGTGGAACAAGTGTTATCATTACTAACGAATATTGCGTTGGTTATTACCAAAGTTAAAATTCTGTTTCGTCAATACTTACGAAAATTTTTGTAGGCAATAAAAAGTACTTTTTACCAACGAAATATCTATTGGTGAAGCTTAATTTGTTAAGTATCCGATAAAACTTGAAAATTATTTCTTATTATACTTGCTATTTGAACAAATTATGAATTATATGAACTCTAATTATACTTACATGAACTTGCTTCGATTTTTATCAATAAAATTGCTAAATTTGTGATTCTTCCTATAGACATGGCTAAAGAACTCCAATTGAGATATTGGATGCTCCATATCCTTCTCCGAGAAATACACAACACATTAATCGCAATCAGTTACAATGATAAATGAACATTAAAGTACAAAATATAAATCAAAGAAAAAATACACCATCTCTTCTTGGTAGTCACGAAGGAGATTGAACCGATAGTATACTTGTTGATTTCACCATCTTGTCCTTGTGTGAAGCGATTCTCACGAGCAATCTTCGTATTACTTTTCCACTCTCAGTATTTCAATAATTTGCTAGACTATCCCAATTCTCTACCCTTACCCAACACGGGCCATGTCCTTTCCAATCGACACGATTATTAGAATGGCTTGTACATTTTGCTTTCTCACGAGCATCATTCATCTTATCATACACATTCATCGTCTTCTTCCACTTGTCATACAGATTGAGAGTATTCACCGTCAGTCATACATATTTATTCTTACAAATTAATAAAAAAAATCCACCATAAACATAACAAATAGCAAACTTAATAACTATAATAAATATCAATTTCAAGAAATCGATCACACAAACCATCCCTTATGGGTTGTGACATCAAGCAAAATTTGGGATCTAGACCATCAAAATATGCTTTCATGGTAACGTGATGTTAGGCAGTTCGAAATTTTCAACAAAACTGCATAAATGTCAAAATTAACCATAAGTAAAAGATTTATAATTAACTATGAAAATTCTGTTGGTGAAAATATTGTTATTATCAACTAAAAATCCATTGGTGAAAATGTTTTCATTACCAACTGAAAATCCGTTGGTGAAAGTATTGTAATTACCAACTAAAATCATTTAGTACATGTAGTGTTGCATTAGTACCTACAAAAATTTTGTCAATATTAAAATGTACTTTTCACCAATGGGTTTTTTGTTCGTGAAGCTTAATTTATTATCTTTTAATAAAAATAGCTTAAAATTGTGAATAATTCTACTTGCACATAAAAAGTAACAGAAAATTTTATAGATAGATGAGATGTGAAAAAGAAAGAGTGGAAGATTTTTTTTTTTTTTTTTGGTTAAAGAAATTTTGATCCAATCATATATCTCCACATCATGTGTATATACACCAATCTGTAAGTTGTGATGTATACGTAGCGTAGCAAAAAATTTATACAAACTACTAATTAATAATCAATTTTGTCAAAATTACTAATCCCTTGTTTGTCAACCATTATTTCAAAATTCTTTTTTATTTTTCTAAAAAATCATTTTCAACTACACATTCTTGCAATAAAATATTATGCAAATAAACCCAATTTTTTTTTCTAATTTTTAATCACACATTCTCCAAATATTCATTATTTCAAAACTCATTTTAATTAAATAATGGTAGACAAAAATGGGCTGAATAATCAATTTATGAATAATTCTCATTTTAATTGAAACTTTTTGGAAAAAAAATGATTACCTTTCAATTACGAATTTTCAGTAGGTGAATGGTTGAAATTTTTTAAATTATTAAAATCGATTAATATCATCAACGAATTTTTTGTAGGTAATATGAATTAATCTTCACCTACAGAATTTTCGTTAGTGAAGGATTTGAAACTTTTTTTTGTTTTATAGGAAATCAATTACCCTTCAACTATGGATATTTTAGTAAGTGAATGTTTGAATTTTTTTTTAATTATTAAAATTGATTAATATCATAAACGGATTTTTCATAGGTAATATGAATTAATTTTTACCTACAAAACACTACAACAAAAAGGGTTTTTTGCAACACATAAAAGGCAACATTCGGTTATTAAATGTTGGTAAAGGTGTCTATCGCAACATTCAAATAAGTGAATGTTGCAATTGGTTAAAATAATTGTGATTTGGCAACATTTTTTAAATGAATGTTGCGAATGTCACATTTTGCAACGTTTATGGAGTGTTGTCAAAGGTTTTATTTATTGCAACGTTTATGGGATGTTGCTAAAAACTAACTCTATTGCAACGTTTATTCAGTTGCTAAAACTTGGAGTTTCATCTTCCGCAACGTTCCTGAAACGTTGCCAAAGGTTTAGGTTTTCGCAATGTTTAATAAGTGTTGTAATTATATACATTTTGCAACGTTTATTAAACATTGTTAATAAGTTTAAGTAGGACACCCTTTTGCAACATTTATTAAACGTTGCAAAAATATTCTGGCCCATTTCCATCACTTTCCAAACCATTAGCCCACAAAATACCCAATTTCTTTCCCGTTGGCCCGACCCACTTAGTAAAATCCAAAAAAGACGGAACGAATCAGCCCTGAACCCCCAAATCTCTTGACTCTCTCTCGGTCACCCTCTCCTCCCTTCAAATCCCCAACACCTCAAATAGATTTCCATCCCCTCAAATCCCATTTCAAGTTAATCACAGTAAGATTTGCATGATATTCTTGGTAGGCATCCGGTTGATTTGAATTTTTTCAATCCCAGTAAGTGCCAAATAATTATCAACTTGCATTTTCTTTAGATTTTGATTTGTGTCGTGATTGTTTGGATTTTGATTTTTGTCGTGATTATCAACCCCGGTAGGCATCCGGTTGATTTGGATTTTGATTTGTGTCATGATTGTTTCCCATGTCCTCTTTTGAATCTTAGTATCAGTTTCAGTTACATGGGGTTTTCCCTTTTTGGTTAAAATTTAAACATGAATGATAAATCGTATGGAGACTGGAGTCTGGAGTTGTAGCATTTAGGAGGCAGATNAATCTTAGTATCAGTTTCAGTTACATGGGGTTTTCCCTTTTTGGTTAAAATTTAAACATGAATGATAAATCGTATGGAGACTGGAGTCTGGAGTTGTAGCATTTAGGAGGCAGATGCTTTGATCAACGTTTTTTTTGTGGGATTTGAGTTTATTTTGATACTATGTTGAAGTGAAACTAGTGGGTTCTCTGTTCTCATATGATCTGTAAATTTCATTTGATATTCAGGTGATGAGAAGTATTGACACTGAGCATGGCCAGTTAAGTCCCCAGGAGAGGAGAACTGTTGAGGCAATTGTGAAAGCAAGGTAATCTTTACGTTATATTTACGACGTATTCATGAGCCAAGTTAGATTTATTAAACCATTTTTTAATAGTTTTGTTCATTTACAATGAATATCCACTGTCAATTATTTTAGTTGGAGTTAGCGATGGACCATGGGATATGATGAGAGAATTTGATGATAACATCCCTGCTCGAGCTTTTGACAATTTCCAAGCAAGTTAACTTCCTCCAAGTTTCAAAACAAAAGATGGAGCTACATGGATATTTTTAATACAAATCCTCTAAGAGAGTGACATGTTTCTATTTTTGTTCTGGGGTATATGTAATTCTTAATACAAATCTCCTATCTTCCGTGTTCAAACCTCGTTTTGACATGGATTTCGAAAGACTTAGACTGAAGACGACTTAGTCGGGTCACACCTCACTTCTCATGTTTGACATGTCAACTTTGTCTCCTTTTAATGAACAACCTAATATATAGTTATTATTCAATGAAAATTTATCGTATTATTGAATCGAGTCTTAATTTTTGAAGTTGCCATCTAGAAAGGTTGGAAATTAATGACGTTGAAAGTCATATATTAAGGACAGTGTTTAATTTTGATCTTATAATGTTTATTAATTTGGTACTTACAAATACAGGAATTTATGTAATTGCTGGGATTAAATGATCTGAATCTTAGTTTTTGTTAATTTGAATGGAAATGTCCATTTGTGCAGTAGAATTTACAACTCTATTATTTTATTTGAGCAAGGAAATTCTTGGCTTTACTATATTGATTGGTGTTACTGTGAAACTGTGAAGCTTTATTTAGGATTAAGAATTGAAGACACTTGGTTGATTTATCTATTTTCGTATTGAAATACTTTTAACAATTGAAGGGGACTGGAAAATGAGAATTTCCTCGTATTCTGCAGTATGTTGATTTTCCAAACATGGTGACGGATTGATAGGTTGAAGTTTTGAGGAACCTCTCAATAATGATTGCTATTATTGGTAGGAATATTTGATTTTGATGAAACTTAATACTAGATTGTGTGTTCTTCGTGCAAGTAATCTTTGCTAGTGAAGAAGGAAAGCCAGTTGATGAATACGACCAGAGCCCCCCCAGTGTTGAATATTATCTTTGCATACAATGAACAAAGAGTGGCTACACTTATCAAGCTTATCATCAAAAATTACATATTACGGATCTAGATATCAATTTAAAAAAATTTAACATATAATGATCATAAAGTTTAAATTGTAGATTTTCAGAACAATATAGAGATGGAGCCCAGAATTTTGTTGAACGAGCTCGTGAAAATTGCAATTCAGAAATGATAGTATGCCCTTGTGTAAAGTGTAGGAATCTAAAGCATCAACATTATGATACAGTTTATGAACATTTGGTTATTAACCCATACCTAGGATGTATCAGTGTTTGGGTATTTCATGGAGAAGAACCAAGTGAATCAAATTTGCTCGATTTAGAAATGCTCGAGTCACACGAGATGTTTAAGGACTTCTATGCACAACATGATGTAGATCCTGAAAACCCTCCTGATGGAAGAGCAAAAGAGATTGAAAGTTTAGTTCATGATGCTGAAACGCCTTTATATCCTGGTTGTAGGGTGTTCACGAAAATGTCAGCTTCTGTTGCTATGTTTAAGCTTAAAGCTTCACATGGTTTATCAGACAGTGGTTTTGATGAACTCGTAAATCTTGTTCGAGACATGTTGCCAGATAATAATACACTTCCAAACTCATTTTACAAACTCATTTTATGAGATGAAAAAGATTGTCAACATATTTGACCTTGGCTACGAGAAGATACATGCTTGCGTTAATGATTGTTGTCTATATAGAAAGGAGCTCGAACAAGCTGAATTATGTCCAAAATGTGGTTGCTCAAGATGGAAAGTTAACCAACGGACTAAAAAAATTCACAAACATACTCCAGCAAAAGTGTTGCGTTATT
>CAIGRT010163766.1:0-10527 GCA_903798405.1 Fraxinus platypoda
TTTGATAAAGTCTTACTTTAATTTCTTGTACGTGATAAATTAGATATAGATTTATTATAAACTAGTATTGTTATTCGATTAAGGTGATTTTTAACTTTAACTCGACAAAACACGTAGTTCTCGTGGGTTTGACACTTTACACACTACTATATTACTTGATCACGATCCCGTTCACTTGCAGGTTTTCAAACGATCAAATTTTTGGCGCCATTGTCGGGGACTACTGTTTTTGATAGTTTAGTTTTTAAAAAAAAATTATTATTGTGTTTCCGCTTACTTTCTCGAGAATGTGTATGCTAAGTTCGAGAACCGGTGATCTTGCTCAATTTGATCCGGAGATCGAACGTACATTCAACATTCGAAAAAGACAACAGTTGGAAACACACCAAAAATAAAAAGAGAAAGATATGGTAGAAGAAAATCCAAATCAAATAGCCATCGGGGCTAATCTTAGAGTAGAGCAACCACAGGAAGTTGCAGCAAATGAAAATACAAGGCTAATGGGAGAGTACATGGTCCCACCGGTCATGAAAAGCCAATCCAGCATAGTATATCCGGCGNAAAGAGAAAGATATGGCAGAAGAAAATCTGAATCAAATAGCACATTACAGGAACTGTTCCACGAATCATATTCTTCAAAATTATGTGACACAAATTTGGAGGCTTCTTCGTCAAAATGTGCCATATAATCCATAAATCTTCCTCTGATATCTCAAATGATGACTATAATGAGGATTTATGATTGTAGCCTCTATTAGAAGTAAAATTTTATTATAAGGAGGGAGGTCGATAGCATAAGTTACACGTCGTGTCATTGACTTTTCACACACAACTTTGTTAGCCTCTAAACTATCAAAATCCAACTTATCCGAATATCTAAGACTGTCATCTGCAATACCAAAACTAGAACACAAGAACTCCTTATCAATTCTAAGAAAAGAGTCACATAAGTAGGGGTTGAAGTACTCAGAATTTGGAGGAGGGAGTAGGGTTTCACGTGTACAAGCATTACAGTAAATATAAACATATAGACCGATCATAAATATCACATCTCAAACCCACAAAATATAACCAAACAATCCTTTCAAAATGATCAATGTAAGGAAAATTCATTTATGCTAAATCATCATATTTTACAAAATGGCCTGGTTCAACCAGCACAGTTGAAAATGTATGAAATTTAGAAGATGCATAAGTAGTATGGAAATCTCAAGAAAAAAGGAGTATTAATTTTCTGTGTTCTATTGTAAGAAACAATGAGGAGAGGAAGAAGAGCGAGAGAATATGTTTTTTTAGATACGGGAAATAAAGTTGTAGTGAAATGTAATAGAAATATAAAGTTTATAAAGAGTGGTGGTGACGAGCACTTATAGCAAAAGAATGCGTTAATATTCATATCCAAGAAAGTGTCATTTCCTAGGAATCATGTGTATAAGTTGAATAAACTATTATTTAATATCACCTTTATCTTATATGAACTCAAGAATCCTCGTGTAAGTTAACAAATGATTAGATGATAATGGTAGTTATTTAATTATCTATGGTTAATAATATTTAATGATATCAAATAGGAGATTCCCAAGAAATCTTTCATCACGTGAACAAGTTTGGAAAAGTTGCATAGATTGAATCTATTATTCCATTTCGTCCTTATATGAGTTAAAATATTACAGAAGTTAACACTATTATTCTATTTTATTTTGCCATCCTCGTGAAAGGGTATATTAAATTGATTTTTCATTTCTTTTTTTAATGATCATAATTAGGCTATTAAGGGCATCTCCTTTTAAATATTGATAAATTTGACAAAACTCAGTCATATTAATTTATTTTAGAGTTTATAATTCTAGGATTTAATAATAATAATATGCGACGAGAACTGTAATTTGAGGAACATGCTCCCAATGTGAATGACGATGTGTATACCATAATTAATCGGCTTACATACTTAGTAGAAATTCAGGTGGAACAATTGGCACGACTAGTTAATCGAAATAGAAAAGGTAGCACCATTTAGTATGTCCGTGAATGTTTCCAATGTCTCAATCAACCAACCTTTGAAGGTATAACTAACTTGGTCGAGGCCGAAGAGTGGCTTAAGAGGATAGAAAGAATGTTCAAATACAATCATGTACCCGAAGAAGAAACAATTAATTGTGCATCCTTTATGCTATGAGGAAGTGCTGGACATTGGTGGGACACTCTCCAACACTTAGAAAATGTGATTGAAATGACTTGGGAGCGATTTTGCGAACTCTTTCGAAATAAGTGCATGTTCGCTACTATAAGAAATCAAAAAATGGCTGAGCTTATTCACCTCCAACAGGGATCTATGTTAGTGGTAGAATATATTAAAGAGTAAAGCCACTTATACAGGTTTGAATCCAGGGTCAAACACAGGAATTTGAAAAAATCCACGTGGTAGTCTTTCGAGGGAGGAGAAGAAAGTTGCTTTATTGGACCACATTATTGAACTCCTGTGTGGTATTAAAATAAAACTAAAAATCAAAACCAAAGAAAAGACACATTGAAAACAAAATGGTACTTTCCCTTCTCTCCTAAAAGATGAATTGAAACCTAACCATGCAGCTCCCTTCTCCTCCCAAATCTACACCCACAAAACCTATACCCAAAAATTTTCAAGCCCCAAATTTGCTCAAAAGTGTCGACTCTCTCCCTGCCGAGGTGTTAATCATTGTTCACACTCCTTATCGAGGTGTTAACATGTAAAAATTGATATTCTTCACATTTTCGAAATTTTGGTTTAGGCATTTCACTGTTTTGTGAGGAGAATTGATTCAAATGTCATGTAAAGGCTGAAATTTTTAGGTAACAAAAATTTGTCGTAAAATTTTACCCTTTTCAGACCTTGGAGAAAAAAAAGAAAAAGAGAAACTGCTGGGCAGATATTGTTGTAAAAATGTTGCTGTAGAATTTTAACTTGATGCATTTGAATGATCATGAATAGGTTTTTTTTCTGTATGTAATTTATAAAGTTTCTAAAAAAATTATTTTTTCTTCTATCTGTGAGATAAAATACTGTGAGGAGACTGTTATGAAATGATATTGTTTTCCTGTCTATTGGAATGTCTTTTATTTGATTGAAAATTTCCCCAAATCCGATAAATTTACTTGAATTTGTTTTCATATTAAGGACATGTTGATGAAGGTCCTCTATGTTGTGCTTAACTGTATGTTCATATTCCATTGCTTGCCCAACAACTATAAATAATAAAAACACCCTTCCAGATTTGAAGTAATTGAGCTCATCTGTTTCTTGATTTCTTGAAATGTGATGTTCTTCATCTTATGCATGCTACCTAGGTTTTGCATGATCCGTGGTTTATTCCCCTCGTAGAATGGACAAGAGAAATTATGAAATATGTCATAGTTGTAGAGCTAAGGGCCACTCCTTTGCCGGATGCACGTGAAAACGTCAATGCCCATTATGCAAGCATGGATTCGAGAAGTGTTTCGTGGTAGAGAAAGAGATGGTTAATAAAGGGCGATTATTTCTTTGCTGCAGTGACAATTGTGGATTTTGGGACTGGGTTGTGAAAGACGGATCAAGCAATCAATCCTCTAGCGACAGTACTTCCTCCGTTAACCCGACGACGAATGAAAGAGTTGAAGATATGTCACACATGTTTCAATCTCGAGTTCGCCTCAATGATGAAGAACTACAAATTTCGATGACCGTGACTATCTGCAAGGCGAAAGGTAGCACGGAAGAGAATGCAAAAGGGAAGGGGTCGACATGATTAGTAGAACTTAATCGAACGGGGTATTATATGGAAATTCTCACAGTTTCCAAATCTTCCCATGCAGGGGATTTAGGCAACAAAATCTTTTTGTTTTGTCTTGTTGTATAATACTATTTATGTATTTCACTTTAGCATCACTAGCCAGTGTTAATATCTATATTTCTTGTTCGAAGCTTTGAAGTTATAGTGTTATGATTTCTTTAACATAGTCTGACCCTTTATTTCTCTCTCTATTATTCACCTTTTCCGGCATATTTTCCGATGACGTTACACCTCAAACATGCATCATCTTCCGGCGACTGTGTTATACCGGCGTAGGAAACCAATTTCAATATTTATTACATTTACATGCCCTTTACATTTTGTTCATCAACTCACTGTAAGCCACCTTCTTGCATACCCCGGTTCATATTAGAGCTTCTTGAACCCTTTAATTTATGTTTTTATTCTTATTTATTCATATTGAATTTTGTTGTTGTGTTTATTTGTATACCTAGATGCTATTCAAAATATTTTATGTTCTAGTTCTAGCTCCATTTTACGGGGCTAATAAATCCCATTCTTGCCCAAATTGAGAATTTGAAAGTTCTTGACTTGAGTGAAAATAATCTATCAGGACCATTGCCAAATGAGCTCTTTTGACAATGTAGGTCTCCACAGGTAATTTTACTAGCCAAAAACAACTTGACTGGCTTAATCCCACATTCCCTGATCTCATGTTGCCAAAATGACTTTTCCCCACTAACAAAATGAAAGTATGTAGATAACCCCTGTCCTTGTTGCACAGAAAAAATGTCAAAAAAATAAAATAAAATGAAAAGGCTAATGAGAAGGAATTCAAATCTAGATGAAAAGGCTAATGAGAAGGAATTCAAATCTAGTTACCAATTTTGTTAAGAATAAGTAGATAATGACATAAAATTAATCATAGGAGTGAACCACAGTTGGCGATTTCCAAATGAAATAAATTCTATGTCCAAATTCTTAGCATCATAGGAGCAAAATTCACTATAAACAATTTAAATTCAGTTAGCTTCTCAATCCTTGATTTTTTTCTTCACGGTCATAACGTCACACGCCTCTGTCACCTTCATCAATAAGTTTTGATAGTAGTACGACAAACTTCGACCAACAATAGAATATCATATGATGTAGTTAATGATGCATTCATGAAAAGTGACGTTTAAATTCATATATCAACACATGTTCATACCTTTCAGAATGTAAATAACATTTCCTGCGGGTGGAGGAATGAAATTTGCAGCCAACATTGACATGGAATTGTGCGAATATGATATTGGGGTCGACATGCAATATTTTTGAGGTGGCTACAAGTTCATTCTGCCATCAACCATAGCGTTGTTGCTATTTCCTTGTCTCTTACTTGTGTTTGATGTCGCACCAGACTGCACGGCAGAATCAACGTTGTTCAATAATTTGTAATTCGAAACAATTGCAAATCTAAAGCAAATAAAAGAACATACCTTTGCTTTCTTCGGTACAATCTCCAGTGGGCTCTTTCTTCAAAGTTTATTTGGCTCTCCCTTCCTTCATGTTAATTTCGGAACCAGTATGCTTTCGCTTGCAGTTTTCGATAAATCAGTACAATCATTAAAGACATGCGTACTATGTTGCGAAGTGGAAACACTTACAGAACTTGATTTTGTGGTCATAAGCTATTTACATTGACATTTTATCCAATCCATTATCGCACGTGACCACATTTCATCATCTGCAGCAAAGTCTACCACCTACGCAAAACCCTTTGACATCTCTTTGTATCCCAATTGTGCAAGAGTACTAACTAATATATCGTAGTTTACTACAACCCTCGTGTGTTCTCTACTAACATCTCTCATCCATTTCCACAGTATATACCTATCCGGAATATGTGTGACGTCATTCCAGATTAGTACTTCAATCACATACTTGCAAAGTATTCTTTGAAACTTAAACAAATGGCAGTTGCAAATAATTTCACATTTATCTCCACGAATGAGACGTGGAACATTTTTCTCTTACGACCACCTTCATACATAATAGTCCCCCGTACATCGTACGTCGTATGAACAGTTTCTGCAGATGTAGACATGACATTGCAATAATCCTTTCCTGATGTAGACATGACATTGCAATAAACTTTTCCCGTGAACTCTTCTGGAACTTTCCTAAATTTAGAAATGGTGTACACTGTCCGATATTGTTGCTTTATTTCGAATTGTGTTGCACACAGTACCATTTGGGAGAATGACTTGAAATCATCTTGGAACTCCTTCTTAACCTTATACCTCAAGGCACATTCATATTGTTCAACAAATTGCTTCGACGAGGTCTTCGAATGCACATACCCATCAAAGAACACATTCATACTCTCACTTCTCTGTGTTGTTGACATCCCTATCCTGAAGGTGGTTTTCAAAAAGCAAGGAACCTAGCTCCCTTTATTTGCGTACAATCCCGACGCCAATCATTTTCATGCAAACCATACGTTTCAATCATCGCTGTCCAACCGTCTTCAAATTCTTAACTGGATTGTGAATCATACACCAATCCATGTATAGCCCCGAATATCGAATCCTTATCGACGTGGTATCCAAACTTCACGGTAGCTCTTCAAAATATGCCACAAACACCATATATTCTTGGTTATTAGAAAAACAATTTGAATCGCATTTTGTATTGTCTTATCTTGATTCGTAATTATTCTATGTGGAGCTTGACTATGCATGTACTGACTATGCATGTACTGAAGCCATGTCCTGAACAACCTACAAAAGTATATGTGTCTTCATTCGATACCAAACCACACCAAGCAGTGTTGATTGTCCATGATGATTGACACTAACAAATGGGGCGAAAGGCATAACGTACTAATTAGTGAGATACATGGTAGCAAAAGTAACAACATTACCAAACTCTTTGGACGACTACCTGCACTGATAATCTGCCCAAAATACATTTCTAAGATGCGACTCGTTGTCCAAATCCATACTAAAGTAAAATCATGGGCATTGTGCTTGCATTTTTGAAAAATATGCTTGTATTGCTGCAACATCTCCTTCTCCAAGTCGTAGTCGCCTCACTTGTTCTATATAGTTCCTGCAATCCTTTTCAATGCAAATCATAGTATCCACTGCTTTTACCAATGCAAAGTCGTAACTTTTATGCAACAGAATCCCAACCAAATCATTCACTTGAAGCTTCCGTTTCACATGTTCACTCAAACATCAATTGCATCGATATAACCTAGACTTATAAGGACTTGTTTCATGATTGTGGTAAAGGCAAACCACGTTAATTCTCCAAATTCCAAGAATATCTGAAGATGCAGATATCCTGGCTTTACAACCCATCTTAATCGTTGGTTGCGACTTCAATGAACCGCTACTATTATCGTTTATTCGGCCTTCACGACTACATGTCAACGTCACATATCTCAATACCCCCATCATCCCCCTTTTTCGAATTCCTTTTCTTTACTGGAAAACCAACGGCATAAGAATAGTTTTTGTAGAACTCATACATATGTTTTTATTCTTTAAATAGAATACCCACCTCAAGCACATTTACACCACCTCCCCCGAATTTTTCACATTCGACTACGTTCATAGAATCCGTGACGTTCTCATTATCAGATTCCACCAATACCTCATCATGCTCATTTTGCACATCATCTATACTCTACAAATTAAATAACAATAAAATTAGTTTCAAGAAAATTTGAAATGACTAATCAACGACATCTCTCAAATAGAGTACAATTTTTTTCACAACAAACAGTTACCATATTATCAATACTTGCTCATAAAAATAAAGAGGCGAAACCAAAACTTCAAACCTTAAACAAAAACCTTGGATGGCCGTCAGTGAAATTAACCCATATGAGTGAAAAAAAAATAACTTCATCCGGTTCCATTTTTAGGTGCAATTTTATTATTTTGTCTCCATGGCTATATTCTATAAACTACAAATATTAGTGGAAAAAATTAATTTCACATGACCAGAAACATCAACATGCTTTCATGTTATGGACTATGGCTACTTCACTATTCTGACTAAACTATTCATGCCAATGCAATTGTAGTTTCCAGCAACGGATGAGTCCCACATTACTAATTTGCACTTCAAACTTCATATGCAGGAGGATTTGGCATGCCATTGCTTAATATGAGTGGAATGGGGTTAACCCAAAATTTTGAAAATGTGAAGAATATCAATTTTTACTCGTTAACACCTCGGTAAGAAGTGTGAACAACGATTAACACTTCGTCAATGAGAGAGTTGTACTTTCTAAATAATTTGGGGCTTGAAAATTTTTGGGTATAGGTTTTGTGGGTGTAGATTTGGGAGGAAAAGGGAGCTGCACAGTTAAGTTTCAATTATTCTTTTGGGAGAAAAGTGAAAGTATCATTTTGTTTTCAATGTGTCTTTTCTTTAGTTTTGATTTTTAGTTTTATTTTACTACCACACAGGAGTTAAATAATTGTGGTCCAATAAAGTAGCTTTCTTCTCCTCCCTCCAAAGACTCTGCCACGTGGATTTTTTCAAAGTCCTATTTTTAACCCTGGATTCAAACCTGTATAAATATTAAAAAGTACGAAGACTTATCTTGATTTCTGCAATCATGGTGGCAACGGAAGTACCAAATGTCAATCGATTTCCAGAAAGATTACAACCAGAACTAAGCAGAGACGTACAAATGCCAAGGATAGAGTAAATTACTTTCGCTACAATTGTTGATCAAGCCCTTACAGCTGAACAAGCTGAACACAAGATTGTGAGTGCATGAGAATTTCAGAAGCGAAATTTTAGCAACAATCAAAATAGGTATAACAAGTTTCAAAAGAAGGTTTTCTCTCCTGGATCAACCTCAAAACTTGGTAGCTGAAGTACAGACACAACAACTAATAAAATGGGAGATTCGATCAACAAATCAATATATGCCCGATGTGCAAAAAATGAGAGAATTACAAAAATGACTATTTCGAAGGAACAGGACATTGTTACTCCTATGCACAATAGAAGCATTTAGGAAAAGATTGTCCAACTAAAGTAAATAAGCTCAATTCACTGGCAACTAGGGATGGCAAAAAAGTTTGTCGGCTCGGGCTTGGTTACACCGACCCGAGGCTCGGGCTTGCCCATGGCCTGAGCGAGCCTGCCCATTATTAAAAAAAAAAAATTTAATTAATTTTTTTAAAAAGACCTGCTATTTTTAGCTGCCTTTGCTGCACAGGCAGCCTTTGTAGGCAGCTGAAAATAGCTGCCTGTTGCAACCTTCAATTTAAAAAAAAATCCAAAAAAATTCGAGTCGAGCCTCATTTTTTTTGGCCGGGCTTTGCTCGGCTCGGCTCAGGCCCAAAAAAGCTCGAGCCGAGCCCGAGCTTTTTTTTCTGCTCGGCTCAACTCGTTGACATAGCTATTGGCAACTAGAGTTTCTACCATGGAAGCCAACAGCAAGGTGGAAAGTCCGACGTCATTTTAGGGACGATACCAGTGGAAGGTAAAATTGCTATACTCATTTTGATTCAGGAGCTACTCATTCCTTTGCATCTCATTATTTTATTTCTACAACGACATTATCTCCATATCCCTTTGGAAGGATTGTAAAAGTTAAATCAAATAGTTTTTAATGCTTCAGTTCAATTAGCCAGTCAATATTTCCCCTGCCAATCTAATTTTTTTGGATTTGAAGTACTATGATGTCATCCTTGGCAATGAATTGGCTTTCTAACTACCAAGTGCTCATGACTGTAAAGATCTTATCTCATTTAGTGGAAACACTTATGGTTACCTTATCTTCCCAGCCAAACCAGACAATTCCTCAAAAATGGGTTACAAGGCCTATTTTGTCAGTTTGAACTAGGGGCGGACCCAGCACCCGATGAGGGGGGGCGCCCGTGTTGGGTCCGTTGGAACCTTCAATACCGCCGAACGCCGCCAGGTCACTGCCTCACTAGTATTGTTGCCTGTGTTGCAGAGAGAACATGGAAGTCAGGTCACGGGAAGAAGAAGAAGAAAAAGAAGACCATTATTTCAGGTGGGCCCTTTTTTTTTTTTGGTTTATCCCATTTGTTTTGGGCTAGTATAGTTGGGCTATTAGGAATGAGCCTCTTAATGATTTAGGGTGTATGTATGGGTAATGAGTTGGTTGAATATATGGACTTAGCTGTTAGGTTTTGGATAATTGTCTAATTGAGCTGGGTTTATATGGTAGAATTATATAGAGCTTAGGATTTTAGGATTTGAAATTTATTGAACAGCACTGAAATCCAGCAGCAAACCTTTTTTACTTTTGCAATAAGCAATTTATCGAGCAACAACAATAGCAATTTATTTATTTTTTTATTATTTGAAACTAAAGACAGCAACTACATAATGAACTAAACTAACTGTTTTTTTTTTCTTTGGGTAAACTACTAAAACAGAAAAAGGCTGCCGTTGTGGAGACGATTTTTCTCACATTTTATGCAGCTCAAAAGCTTTTGCATATGGTTTGAGAGTATGTATATTTGGGTAGGAAAGGCTAGTTGGTTAAGGTTTTGGATGGATGAAGGAAGGTTGTTCAACATTGGATTTAGATGATATTCGTTGTATCTGAATCTGCAAGTTTTGGATGGATGGATGGAGGAAGGTTGTTCAATGTTTTCAAAACATGAGACCCGTAAAATGCAGTTGTCTAAGATCACAATTACAGAGTAGGTTGTATCGCGTGTTTCTTTAGTATTTTTGGGTTGTATTGAATTATGTTTTCATATATATA
>CAIGRT010163771.1:0-10310 GCA_903798405.1 Fraxinus platypoda
CTTTGAGGAAGGTACTCTCTCGGTCAAGCATTAGGAGATATGGACTGCTAGCACGGGAAAATCACAAGAATTGGGGATTTTTTGGAATTTCACTTAGAAGAGACAATTGAAGAAGATCGGGTAGTTGGAAGGAGACAGCAGATCTTGGAAGCTACAGGAAGTAGATCGGGAAGTCTAGTGGAGTTGGCTAGACATCATCTAACCGTAGAAGATCAAGAAGCTGGTGGGTACAACAGATATTGGGGATTACAGGAATTACAATAGCGGGAACTAGTAGAATTTTCTAAGCTGGAAACGGACTTTAATGCATATTGTCTATAGTGGAGGTAACTGACTTGGTCCCGGAATTTTTACCCAGTTGGGGTTTCTCTATCATCATTTTTGGTGTTAATTATTTATTGCTTTCTTTATTACTGCGGTATTCAAACATATGATAATTGGACATGTATGTTTATTCATCTAGAGACAATTAACAGTGACTTGTTGCTTTTGATTGATTAATACCGCACGTAGGGTCAAAATTAAAAACAGATAATTACTAACCATTCGATAACTTAGTAGCGGTTAATTTGGTAATCCGTAACTTTCAATTGTTATTTTGAATTAAGTTTTGCAAAAAAAAAAAAAAAAGACTTATGGCAGCAACTTTGTCTGTGTGAATGATTAAGCGTGTGTGTTAAAAAAAAAAAAAAAAAAGGAAAAATTCATTCTTGAGTGGGCTGCTCGTCACATCATTACTTGATATTGGAATATGTGGCACTAGACAATCCTTTCCATTCATATTTATGGTGACTTTTTGTTGGCATATGTAATTTGTATTTTATGGAAAGAAAAATTAGAATTGTGGCTACATGTTGCTGCTGGACAGTAAAGGCAGTGTTGGAGCACCGCCTGTCCAGCACCCCTGCACTAAAGAAGCTTAATACAAAATCAATAAATAAATAAATAAATAATGATTAATGGGGTAATCAATTTCAAATCTTGGTACTTCAAAGTTTATTTCGGATTACTATTTTTCTAAAATAAATTAGTTGAATCAACATATTACCAAAGTAACCTCTATTGTCTAAATTAATTTATTTAGAAAATGAGGAAGGTTGTGTGTGTGTAATTCATGTAGGTATTGACCGACCCAAAGGAAAGTTAACATTTAGACGAATTATTTACTCACCCGTGTTGATAAATATGTGACAATTGTAAAGTTTTCCATTATATGAACATTGAGTTGATCCAAAGACAGACTTGATGTTTGATCCGATTTATTGTCAATATTTGATTACTACACCAAGAGTTCCACTTACAAGTTGGTATTTCTGTCCAAAGACTAAATATTAATGTTGTGCTCGGTCTCTTGTGATGAGGTTCACTATTATTTGAAATTATTGATTGTCCAATAAAGATTCATATGTGAACATGTTATTTAGTTTAAGTTTTCTATTCGGCTAATCCATCTACTTCTACAATATCGTCCTAATCAATTCGATTCATGTGTTTAAACTAAAGTTTGAGAGCTGAAAACAAAACATTTGTATCGTTCTTGATGACATCGATCTAGACCTTGCATTAAGGACTGAATAACCCACTAATCTTATGGATAAAAGTTCCACTAATAAAAAGGGAATCGGATAAATGGAATCGTTCAAGCCTCATAAGTCTTTTGATCATGAAGAGTGGAATTCCAGCAACATTCAGTGGCGTTGTGTCCGATGAGGTAACTACTGTCAAAATATTTCTTAAAGAAATTGAAAAATTGCTTTGCAAAAGGCAATAAAGTCGAAATTAGTACGCTTCTCGCAAACTTGATTTCATTAAAGTATAAAAATAGAGAAAACATAAGGGAGTACATCATGGATATGTCTCCTCTTGTTTCAAAACCAAAAGCATTAAAGTTTGAGTTGTCTGATGACTTGCTCGTGCATTTAGTTTTGATTTCTATTACTGCACAATTCGACTAATTTAAGGTCACTTACAACTGTCAAAAGGGAAAAGTGGACTCTTAATGAGCTCATTCCATATAATGTGCAAGGAAAAAAGGTTGAAGCAAGATAAAACTAATATTATTCAAATGACAAGTACCTCTAAGTACAAATAATAAAGAATAAGAAAATTGCATCCGGTTCGATTCAAAATAAAAGGCAAAAGCTTGAAAAGTATAAATCAGACTGTTACTTTTGTGAAAATCTGGGATACATAAAGAGAGATGATACTACGCTTAGCGTGTAAAGAAAAGTACACTTCTCTCTTTGGTTTATTTTAAAGTTAATATAGTGTCAATACCTAGACACACTTGATGGATAAATTTCGGTACCACTACTCACATAAGTGTGTCTATGCGGGATTATCTGAACAGTCAAAACTAATTGATGCTGAAAGATTCATCTATGTGGGGTGATGGAAAATCAGTTAAGGTTGAGGCTATAAGGACTTTAGATTATCATTAAAGACTGGTTATTATTTGGATTTGAAAGAAACATTTGCGGTATTTTTTTTAGACGGAATTTGGTTTTTATTTCCACATTGCAAAATTTGGTTAATCTTGTTCAATTGGAAATAGTCAATTTGATCTTTTTTTTCTTTAATTTAACTATTGTGGGTACCAATTCTTTATCTAGTTACGATAACCTATATTTGCTTAATACGATTTCCTCTTATAAAGAAATCTTGCATGTGCATTCACATGGTATTAAACATAAATTAACCAATGAGAATTTTGCTTTGTTATGGCACAAGTGATAAGGTAAGATCTCTCAAAAGAGAATGAAAAATCTTGTGTCAGAAGGAATTCTTGATTCCCTTAATTTTTCAGATTTAAGTGTCTATGTTAATTACATTGAGAGAAAACAAACAAATACAACCAGATTAGGTGCCAATAGGACTTCAGACGTCTTAAAACTAATTCATACGGATATCTGTAGGTCATTCACTTCGGCTTCTTGGAATGGTCAACAATAATTTATTATGTTCATGGACGAATTTTTCTCGCTATGGCTACCTATATCTCATCTATGAGAAAGATCAAACATTGGACATGTTCAAGGCATACAAAGCGGAGGTTGAAAAAATAACTCTATAAAAGAATTCAACAAGTCAGATCTTACCATAGTGGTGAATACTATGACGATATGACGGATCAGGAGAACAACGTCCATGACCTTTTGCTAAATTCCTAGAAGAATATAGAATTACAGTACATCAGAATCTCTCTAGATAGAAACACTAAAGACTGCAGCTTAAATTCTCAATAAAGTTCTAAGTAAAGCAACTGTTAAGATGTTACAAATTTTTTAAAAAATCCCACTATTAGGTCCATTTTTGAAATGGAAAATGTCTGATACCTTGAGGATGTAGAGTTTACGGGGGGAAGATAATGTTATATGGTTAAAGATTTTATCTTGGAGGAAGAATATGTATAAATTTTTTCTGTTGCAATTGACAATGATCAGGACTAGGGACAAATTCTTACCCTAGATCTTGTTCAATAAACAATTTCAAATCAAAAAATATTACAAAATCTCTTATACACAATCAAGAGATTATTCTAGAAAAATAAACTCAACAACCTCAAGAACAAATGTCATTAAGGAAATTCATTATAAAAAGGAGAAATGTAATTCTGGATGACTTGATTGTCTTTCTTCAAGAAAATAAGGATGGCGTGAATTGATGGTAGAAGATTTGATAAATCAACTTTCATCAAACCATGCAAATGAATAATTCTCAATAGTAGATTGAGGATATGCATAAAGAGATAAAATTCATGAGTAACAATGATGTTTGAGAACTCATCACACTGCCTGAAAGTGCGAAATCCATTGGTTGTAACTGAATATTTAAAATCAAGAGGGATTCGCTAGGTAATGTAGAGAGATATACGGCTCATCTTGTTGCAAATGAATTTATTCAAAATGAAGGCATTGACATTAAAGCGACTTTTTCTCCGATTATTATGAAAGACTCTTTTAGGACTATTATGAAATTTGTGACACATTTTGATTTTAAACTACGTCAGATGATTTACAAATTAAAGAAATTAATTTATGGGCATAAGATGATTTCCTGTAATGGTATCACAAATTTCATCAAATAATTATATCATTTGATTTTGCGATGAATTCAGTTGATGATTGTATATATCACAAGTTTAGTGGGAGTCAGCATATTTTTTGGTATTGTATGTCGATGACATACTGCTTGCCNTTATTTTTTTTATTCTCATTCTTTTACTCATTTTCAACTACACATTTTTCAATAAAATAATATTTTCCATCACATCAATAATTTTTCCTTCTTTTTCAACCACATATTCTCCATCACATCAACAAAAAAAATGCGTTCTTGCCCAAAAAATGTGCACCAAATAGGGGCTAAAGAAATTCATCTATAGGCTTAAGTTGATTTCTCGTAATCGTATTACAAATTTCATCAAATAATTATCTCATTTAGTTTTTAGAAGAATTCAGTTCATGATTGTGTATATCAAAAGTTCAGTGGGAGTAAGCATATTTTTTTGGTATTGTGTGTCGATGACACACTATTTGTCTGCAATGATATAAGTTTATTACATGAGACCAAGAGATTTCAGTCATGGGATTTTGAAATGAAAAAAAAATTGGTAACGCCTCTTTTATATTAAGGATGTAGATACACAATGATCGTTCTCGGTGAATTTTTGGATTATCACAAAGAGGTGTATCGATAAAGTTCTTAAGGGATTTGAGATACATATATGTACATCAGGTGATACCTCTGTTGTTAAGGGCGACACGTTTAGTCTTAATTAATGTTCCAAGGATAAACTTAGATAAATGAAAATGTACAAAATCCCATGTGCTTTAGCAGTTGGAAATTTAATGTATATTTAGGTTTGCACACATCCAGACATAACATTCATTATTGAAATGCTAAGCAGATATTTAAGTAACTTTGGGATGAAAAATTTGGAAAGAAGCCATTAGGTTATTCGATATCTATAGAGAACTAATGATTACATGATCACATTCAGAAAATCAAACCAATGGAAGATCATTGGATATTCTGATTCTGATCGTGGAATATGACTGCAAAATATTGTCACTAGGCTTCATATTTTGGATGGAAATGAAAGGCCACTTAAGTTATTCCGTGACAATAGCGATCTTGTATTTTAATAGCAATTTGACGATGTCAAAGTTTATAGACATTAAGTTCATATTTGTTAAGGAATGAATTCGAAGTGATTAGATTTCTATAAATCATATTAGGACAAACTCCATAAACTTGGATCCATTTACTAAATGGCTACTACACAAGGTCTTTCATGAGCATAATATTGACATGGGTGTTGAATCATTTGATGAGATGCCACTTTAGTGGGAGTTTGTATTCGGATGTTGTCTATTTTAGACACATATTTTTATCCATGGATATTCGATTTATTTCAAAAATAAAGTATTCAATTCATTTCCACTCTGATTAAAGTTTAGGGTTGATCACATTAAAGAATAAGGTAGGACCAGTTGAAATATGCATCTTTGGATTACATTACATGTAATTTCCATGCTACACGTCCATACTTGATCAGTGTCATTTGATTGTGTTGATATACGTGACCATTGAGGGTTTAGTTATGATAGTTGTAACGAAAACCACTTTGATCCTATATGGATATAATAAATGGATGAAATTTTTCCGAGATGCTTTTGGTTATGATAGCAAAAGTTTTGACGTAGTAAGATTATACACATTTATAAGGTAACATATGTGGCCCAAGTGGGAGATTGTTGGGTTTATTAATTTGTCATGGCCCCTATATATGTAATTAATTGTGTGTACGGCTATTTTAAAGTCGAGCACAATTAAAGGGATCTAATAAAGAATTTAAATTGTTGGGCTTATGACATCTAAATAAAGTGTGGGTCGGATTATGTGTATAGATCGGATCTATTAGGATTGTATTTGACAATGGGCGGAATACATATGGAAACTATAAATAAGGTTATGGTCCCCAATTTATATGTAACTTCTCATTTTTTGGGTCATCCCATCAACACAAGAATTAATAGAGAAAGTATATTGAAAATGAAGATCAAGAAAATCACAATAAAAAATCTAGATTACAATCAAGAAAAAAGGATTGGAGCAATTAAATTGAAAAACAAGACAATCAAGATTATGGAGCAAGAAGCCAAAATCAAGATCAAGAACTCAAAAACCAAAAGAGCCAATAATCAAGATTCAAGATTCGGAATCAAGATCCAGTAATAAGAAATTATTCCCAAAAAATTAAGGTATATTCCGCATTATTAATTTTCTTGATGATTTGACATGAAGGATCTTGGCAATTAAGTAATTATGTTTACTATTTTTATAAAGTTTAAAATTTCATAAAGTTTCAACAGAGTAAACACGGACTTGCCATCACAAGCCAAAGTAGCTATTCGATCTCATGGTTCAAGCTTCGATTTTCTTTAAAAAAAATTATTTTTTTGGCTTAATTCTGACATTAGCAGTACGATCATAAAAGTACAGGTACAAGTTTCTAATTAAAGATCTAATTGTAATCTACACTTACTTTCCATAAACTTTGATGCAGAAAGCAGCTGGAGGATTTAGAGCACTCAATGTTTATGCAAGATCAATCATTTCTGTTCCATATGCCAAACTTGCCTGAGATTTCATTTTATTCGATTATTGTGTATTTATTGGATATATTGTAATTAAGGTAGAATTGTCGAAACTTTGTTTTCTCATAATTAAGTTATTGTATCCTTCAATTTATTTTTTACTTATTAAGCTCTTGCACTATGAAGTATTCAGTAAGAAGTCAATAATTCTCTGCTTGTTGGTTGAATATATTATAATAAATCCAGGTACCTAGGTGATACTGGTGATTTCAATTTGAGGATGTCAAACATGCTTTTATGGAAAATTCATAAGTTGAAGCATGTACCTAAATTGATGTACAATTTGATATCAGTTGGACAACGTGATAATGAAGGTCATAATGTGACTTGCGTTGCTGGTGCTTGGAAAGTCACTAAGGGAGCTATGATTGTTGCTCGAGAAAGTAAATGTGGAACTCTTTACATTACTTGCAATTGTATAGACATGGTTACGGTTTCTAATTCGGCTATTAACTCTAATTTATGGCACTACAGAATGTAATATATGAGTGAGAAATGAATGAAAGTACTTCAGTCTAAAGGGAAGCTACTGAGATTGAAATTTGTTGAATACTTGTGTGAAGGCTATACCTTCAGAATTAATAAAGGGTTAAGTTCTCTAAAATTGGAAGTGGGACAAAAGTTATAAAATCGGAGTTGATTTATACGGTTGTGTGGGACCTTCAAACTGTTACTTTCCTTGGAGGTTCTAAATTTGTGTGACATTTATTGATGACTCAAGCAAAAAAAGTATGTGTTTATTTCATGAAAAATAAATCTGATGTTTTGATTGCCTTCAAGAGATGGAAAACGATGATTGTAACTAAGACATATTTGAAGTTGAAGTGTTTGCAGTCAAATAATGATGGAGAATGTGTATATGATTTCGAGAAGTATTGTATTGATAACAGAGTCAAAATGAAGACAAATATTCCAAAAATATCTTAAGAAAATGGTGTGGCTGAGATAATGGATATGACTTTAAACGAGCGTACTAGAAGCATGAGATTACATGCGGGTTAACAAAGATGATCTGGGCTATAACTTTTAGCAGTGCAACTTCTTTAATCAATAGAGGTCCTTCAACACTATGAGGCTATAGAATACCAGATGAGGTTTGGAATGTTAAAGAGGTAAACCTTTCACACTTGAAAGTGTTTGGTTATTTTTCATAACATTGATTTTACTACAAGAAGAAAATTTTATCTTAAATCGAAAAGGTTTTTCTTTGTTGGGTATGGTGACAACGAGTTTGGTTATCGTTTCTAGGATTATCAACCTTGGAAGGTTCTCAAGAACAAGGATGTGATCTTCAATGAAAATGTCTTGTATGAGGATAGTTGGAAACAATCCTAAATGCACGAGTCCTGAATTAAAGAAGTTTGAGATGATCTAGTTGAAAGATCTTTTAGTAATCGAGTTAGAAAATGTTGATGGTGAAGATCGAAAAATATAGCCCAAAAGTACAATAGAACACCCTTGCAACTCAACTTAGAAGATCCAATAGAACTAGTAGACCTTTATAAAGGTACTCTCCAACAATGTATTATATTCCATTGACTTATAGAGGTGAACCAAGAAGTTATAGTAAAATTGTGCATGTTGACGAATTAATCACGTGGGAGTTAGCTATAAGGGATGAGATGAACTCATTATTGTACGATCAGACATGAAAATTTATAGAATTACCAATAGAAAAGAAGCTTTGCAAAATAATGGGATTACTGGTTAAAAGAAGAATGTGATGGAAGCATGCAATATAAAACAAGGTTGCCGAGGGATTTCAATAGAATGAAGACAATGACTATGCTGAAATTTTCTCTCATATGATAAAATTAACCACAATTAGAGCAGTACTTCGATACATGGTAAATGAAGACTTGCACCTAGAGTATTTAAATATAAAGATAGCTTTTCTTGATGGTGATTTGGAGAAAAAATGTACGTGATGCAGCCACAAGGTTTCGAAGTATTGAGAAAGGAGAAAATTGTATGTAGACTTCAGGAGAGGTTATATGATCTTAAACACCCTATGAAACAGTGGTAAAAGAAGTTTGAAGTTTTATGGATAATAATAGTTTCATAAGGTGTCGGCGGATCATTATTTCTATGTGAAGAACCTTGATAACTCCTATATTATCCTAGTGCCATATATTGATAACATGTTGATTGTAGATGCTTGCAAACAAGAAATAGACAAGTTAAAAAAATAAATTATCTAAGGAGTTTGTAATGAAAGATTTGGGTGTTGCAAACAAATCCTTTAGTTGAAAATTACTAAGGATGGCAATGTCTTGAAACTATAAGTACGAGTTTGTAAAGAAGATACTAAATAGGAACAAGATGGATGATACAAAATCAGTTAGTACTCCTTTAGCTAGTTATTTAAATATATCCAATGAGCAGTCATCTTCTACAAGGCAGGAACAGGTGTACATGGTCAAGGTACATTATTCCTCTGCTATTGGCAATTTTATGTATGTCATGGTATGTATAAGATATGTCATAACACATGTAATGGGAGTGGTTTATAAATATGAGCAATTTGGATAAACTTCATTGGGAGACAGTAAAGTGGATTCTGGATAAACTTCATTTGGAG
Organism: Fraxinus platypoda; assembly: GCA_903798405.1. NCBI lineage: Eukaryota > Viridiplantae > Streptophyta > Magnoliopsida > Lamiales > Oleaceae > Fraxinus > Fraxinus platypoda. The sequence continues at coordinate 9,244 of CAIGRT010163771.1, forward strand.
ACAGTAAAGTAGATTCTCAAGTACTTGAGAGGTAATGTAGATTCAGCATTATGTTTCGAATTATAGCTATGTAGATGCTGACATGGTTAGGGATATTGACTGTAGGAAGAGTACTACGAGATATAAATACACTTTAGATGGTACAACAGTTACTTGGATGTCTAAACTGCGGAAGATAGTTATCTTTATACTAATGAGACATACTATATAGCTATGATTGAGGCTAGTAAATAGGTGATCTGGGTGTAATCTTTACATGAATGGAAAAGTGTGTTGTAAGAGTTAGAGTGTTATTCACTTAACACTATTTATTATACAAAGACAAAGCATATATCACTTCAGTAGATCAATTTTGGATGATGGAATCTTGATACTTGAAAAGATTTAAGGGAGTCAGAATCTAGCGGAATGTTGATAAAGACTATTCCTATCGAGAAACTGAAATTGTGTGCAACATTTGTTAGACTTTTCTTTTGAGGATTGAGGAGTTTTTGTTGTTGCGGATTGTTAGGTTTATATATTGTATTGACGATTCTGTGAACAAAAGGACCAACTTGAACGATTATAAAAGTTTAGGGACTAAAATGTAAAGTTTCATAGTTGGTAGGTTAGCTTAGGGTTTGGGATTNTTATAAAAGTTTAGGGACTAAAATGTAAAGTTTCATAGTTGGTAGGTTAGCTTAGGGTTTGGGATTTCATGTTTGGAATAAGAAGGATTCACGTCGATTTTTCGCTAACTGCTTGCCGGAGTCATGCTTGAGTGGATGAAGCAGGAACATCCTAGCTCGACCTTCGCCCACTATCGCTCAAGCGACGGACCATTCGCTCGAGCGAAATGTGCTTTTCACTCGAGCGACTTATTATATCAGCCAAACCTAATTTCGATTTTCGAGACTTTTACTTGGCCTAATTTTCTTAAACTGTTCAACCTATAAATAGAGGCGCCGTATATTCTACTAAGTGAGATTGAACACACTATTTTCCAGAGTGAATTCATTCTACACAAGATCAAAAGTTCAATCCTTCAATCATATATGCGCTTATCATATTGAAAACATCAAATCCAT
>CAIGRT010163789.1:0-20569 GCA_903798405.1 Fraxinus platypoda
CAACTGTTGAAAATTGATGCTGGGTGATTTACTGAGTGCAGGTACCAATTCTGAACTTGATGCTTTGGAGGGTGATCACTGAAAGCTGTTTTTACCTAGTATAGTGTAGAATTAGCTGCTTGATTAACCACTGGCATCAAGGTGGAGATTGTGGGCTGTGATGCCAGTGATCAACCCACTAGACAATGATGAATGGCCTTATGGTCCAACCGCATCTTGACCATTTGGTAACTAAAAATAAGGCCCAGTTCTTTCCTCGGCCCAATAACCAGCCCAGCCCAGCCTAAGAGAGAGTGTGTTTCTCTGGCCGTTGGATCTTTTGGATGCCCAATCTCGAGACTAGATATTTGGGAGTATGCACTTGGTTTATTCATTCATTCTTCTTTTCAGTCTTGAGGGTTTTCTAGAGTCTTCGACTTTCTCTCTGTTCTTTCGTCGTCTTTTTCTTCTGTGAGGAATCCACGAATTAGTTTCTGGAGTTGTGTTTTCTTTGTGAATATGTTGAAAGAACACTGAGATATTGTTGGTATCGTTGAGCTCTTCTGGTTCATAGAAGAAGCTGTACGATCTTTGGTCTGTGATTGTGAGGGTTGAGATCTGGGCTTGTTTTGTGTTGATTCCTATGGTGTTGGTTTCTGAGCCTTTCGATCGTTGATACTTTGATGTTTAGTGGTTATTTTGTATAGTCCATTGTAATAGGGTTTTCGAGATTTGTAGATCTGTAACTTTGTGTTCGATCTTTGTATAACAAACTTCCACCGCATCATCCACCCTACACTTTGCATCCCAAACCTATTGAAAGATATCACCAAACACATGTCGATTCCACCAACGCCACCAATGTTTCAGCCTATAAAGCTTCTCCCAAAGAGCATCCATCCCAGTAAGATGACTAGGGAAGGAACACATTCTGATAGATGAATGCCGAAAAATCATGAAACTTAGTCAAGATGTTGAGGAATCGAAAGGGTCAAAGCCCATAATCATCATCTAAAGACCGCTGAAGAAGCAAAGGTGAATGATCAGAAGTACTGCAAGTCAAATACCTCACAATAAGCTGTCGATAGAAGGATGCAGCTAAAGAGTTGACCAAAACTCTGTCCAACCATGTCGACACCCGTCATTACTCCAAGTGCACTGATTTCCTGAGAAACTAGCATCAACCAAACCACAATGCATCATCATATCACAGAAGTCAGAAGTACCCTTACCCTATGCACTCACCATTACATTAGAATCTCCCATACTAGTCACTGCCCATCCACAACGAGGAAAATACGGTGAAGATTTGCTCATAAGTCCCTCCTATCAACATGAGAACAGGAAGCATAGATAGGAGAAATATAAATTGGTCTGGCCATCTGGGATTCCTTAATTATAGCATGTCAAAACTGGGAATGATAAATAAGAACAGAAAAAGTAGTCCCCAAGTTCCAAAAACACCATACCTTATTTGACACATTATCCACCCCCACGTCAAAAGATAAGGCTCGCAAATAAACAAGTTTTTCTTAAAAACAAACGGCTCTAAAATCACGAGGAAATAAATATGATAGAGCTGAACAAGTTTCTTAAGACATCTACGAGTAGTTGAACTAGTTATACCCCTCACATTTCCTATATGGACACACCTCAAAAAGACTGAAAGGGGGAACATCACCTGTGTGACTGGTTTTTTGAGTCTCTCGCCTAGAAGGATGAGGAATATCAAATATCTTAGGATTTTTCTTGCATTCGACTGAGATAAAACCATCATCAACCTACCTCTCTACCAACCCAACCAAATGCTCAAAAGAATTCTTGCGAAAAGGTCCTGTTGGTGGACCACCAACAGACATGCTCAACTTTGTATCAGATGGAATAGAGGCCCCGACGTTCTCATGACAAAGTGAGATGTAGACTAATACCTGGGAATGCAGTATGAACAATTGGAACTAGCCCCTGAACGGGAGGAGATGACTGGACCCTTGAAACTGTCATAATGTACCCGAGCAAAGGATTTGATGCGACTGTAAATGGAGGGCTTATGAGTCGGAGAGGGAAAGATATAATTGTTGTCTGAAAGGAGACCTCAATAGCGTCATTTTCTTGATTTTTCCTTCTTTTATGTAACTCTAGATTTTCATGTGCCGGATAATATCCGGCTCACCAAATAGTTTTTGCGATCGTGTTAGATTTTGTTTATCATTTTTTATGTAACTCTATTTAGTAAGATAGAATTCATGTCTTGGGTAGATTTATATGCTTTTTACTTGAAAACTCTGATTTATTCCCCTTATATTAAGTTTAGCATTCTTTTGATGGTGAGTTTCATCTTTTTTATCATTAGCTTTATATATCATCTACGAAACCGAATGGTAACTAACCATTTATAGTAGGAAGACTTAGATTGGAGGCGAATAAATGCCAATAAAAAGCTCTTTTAAACTAGCATTTATTGTACTTTAATGGTTTAGTCAATTTCATAATATAACTTGAAAATAATTAAAACCTCTTTCTTGAATGTCATTCTTTAGTATATTTACAGTAAAACTAAAACCTATATAAAATAATAATGTTGGGATCGAAAGAAAATTTATTATTTTAGAGGAATTATTAATTTATCAATAAATGAATATTAATTAAGCTATATAGTATTTTATATTTTTATAACTTGTATTATATTTTACCATAATGTATGTTGAGTTGTTTTTTTTAAAAAAAAAAAAAAACCATTAAATGGGGTAAAATTCAAAAATTAATTTGCAAGCACACAAAAAGGCACACACATACATACATTAAAAAAGAAACACTAATGTATATGCATTGACTTCAAAGTTTAATATCTTGAAAGATTAATCATTACAGTCATTTCTTGTACACGTGAAACATAATTTCGACGTTCAAATTAAAAGTTTGTTAAATTAAAAGAGGCGAATTGCAAAAAAAATGTTGTCAAATTAATTTTTTAAAAATTTAAGAGCTTTTATGAATTTAAGTATTTATTATTTTATATATTCATTGAACATTAAATGATCTTTAAAAAAATATTATCTTATGCATTTAGTAGATTATTAATTTAGTATACTGACCCAAGTCGGGATCGAAAAATTTTATTATTTAAGTGAAATTATTAATTCATCAAACATTCATTTATCAAGGTTTTACTTTCTTTACTTTCTTTTTTTATTGATCAACCAATTTATTTGTCAGCTTTTGGTTTAGTGAAGTTGCATACCTAATTTAAATCCCCACTGAAGTTATATTTCCATGTTTTCCTCGAAGGTTTACTTTGAAAAAATGCAACAATTTTGATCACATATAGCCCTAATTAAGTTTAGATAAAAAATTAAATTTTTAAATTTTTTTGATAAAAGTCGACGAAATGTATAGTTAAAAAATTATAAGTCCCATAAATTGTTTTGTTAAAATTAATTATTAAATTTTATTTAGATTTAATCAACTTTTTAAATTTAACCAAATATGGGCGTAGTTCCAAAAGAAAAACGATTTCCAAAACATGATAGTCATGCATGAAGATCTATTTAACAAGACCGTATCTTTCAACTCTGTTGAACTAATCCGACTCCAACAGAGATTAATAACACAGAAAATTATCTAAGTGGAAACAGAAAACAAACAACAAACTCAAACAATGGCTTCTACCTGTACTGAGCTCCTGTTTGGTGAAAATTAAAATTCAGATTTTAATATAAGCTAAAATCAACAATTAACTTTAACCAAGACCCACAACTTTTCAACCACACATTTCATCGATTTCTAAGGAATGACAAAGACCTGCAGTGTCCACTTTACCAGTTATAAGGAATGACAAAGACCAAGGGGAAGGGGAAGGGGAAGGGGAAGGTGTGGGAACCACTGCTATTGTGAATTAATCTAGGATGCAGATGGAGAGCTCAGTTTTACACCAAATAAGAGGACATTAGATTCCAACTAATTTTCATGTGTGATGGCATAGAAGCCACAAACCGGAGAAGATCCAGTCCTGACTCATTCACATTGTAGTTCCCGGCATCTTTATTGCGGAGAAGTTCAAGAAACTTTGCAATGTTTGGAATTACTAGTTCCCTGCAATGCAGATGCAGCAGGGGAACCTTAGATAGAACACTTCCTTTTTGCACATCCAGACCTTCTGGCCTCCGCATTTTGTAAGGTTTCCCAGTCTTTGGCTCAAAATCAACTCTAGGCATTTGCTTCCATCTATTATGAATAAACCAACCGTACCTATAGTCACCCACGATAGGAGTACCAAGAGCTTCAGCACAATGCACTCGAAGCTGCAAAAAAGACTAGTAGCAGCATTAAGATGCTAAGGATACAACTATAATGAATACATTGCTTGAACCTTTAATGGCATATCCAGTAGAGAGGATTAAATGCTAATGCACTATGTAGTATTTTCCAATCCAACTTTTCTGAACATGATATGAAGGCAACTTATATTAGGTCATAATCATCGGCGATACAATCGCTTGTCGACAAATCCAAGATTGTTGCTTTAGTCCCAGTGATTATCTTAGCACTGGTAATCCTTTCCCGCACTTAATTAAGACTATAGAGAAAACTATATTAGATGAATGTTCACTCCTAGATATAGAAAATTAGAGAAAAGTGTATAAATTTTTATCCATTCCAAATCATCTCCCAAAAACAAAATTTGAATAAAATTTAAGAATCTCTACAGTATATAGACGAGAGGTCAGAATCAAATGGTACATGTCTGAAGTTATTAGACTACAGAACTGTTGACTAGAATTCAGAAGGATTGTACTACATTTGAGGGTGAAAAAAGTTACTTTCTTGGTACCTGATGTTTACGGCAGGTATGTGGGCGTAATTCAATCCATGAACATCCATTAATCATGGGACCAAGCACACGATATTCAGTTATAGCCTCATGGGAAGTTTCTAAGCCATAATTATTAGCCAAAATAACCCTCTCAGTTTTCCCATCATCAAGAAGTACCTGCAAATCCATAACATCAGTTAGTGATTCACCCAGTCACATCAACCAGCAATTTGGATGCCATTAATAATTCTTAGAGACCTTTGTAAGTGGAGCACAAATTAAGCCTTCTTTTTCCTCGGGGCAACCTATGACCAATGCCCAGTACCTCTGATATGTTTCCTCACAAGCATCACTCCAACCCTAGAATCAAAAGAAAGAGAGAGAGATACTATGTCAAAAGTTAATAATTATATTGAGGATATATCATTTGAAGAAAGTAATCGACAAGCTTATGGCTTCTCTTATCGACTATGAGTACCTTAGACATTGATTTCCCCTTCTTTACATCACTGAACAACCAATGAAGGCAGGAGATGCTATCTTCCGTTCTTCCCATTATAAGTAGACCACTACTCTCCCTATCAAGACGATGCACCTATAGGAGCATCTATATAAGAATCAATGGACTTGAATTCAGGAGTTAAAACAGATGTATTAATAAAAGTTCTACAAGTATTTGATGATGAACAGTAATCTTTCGAACAAGTACATATCTTTGCTAAATGAGCTACATTCTTGTCTACGTCAATTATAAAACAGTAACTCACCAATTTTGGACCCTCATCATAATCATACGACAAGGCTGCAGCTGCCAAGGCATCCATGCTGTTATGAACTGGCATGTTTCCCTAATTCCATGCTATGCACTAAGAAACCGGCCATAGAACATCCTAGAAAACAGCTAAATAGAAGTGGACATTATGGAGAAGGTTAACAACGCTAACCTTTATGGGCAGTTTAGGAGGTTTATTTAACACAAGTATAGCAGAGTCCTGAAATGACAGCAAAACATTGTCAATTCAGAATATCAATTCAGAAAATTTAACCATATCTAACAATAATGGTAGGAGGCAGATTGTAGTAACTATTTTATTGGGAGGGTACAGAAGGAAGAATGCCAGTGATAGCAATTTGCCATAACAATTATGTTCATTCCTAGCTCAACATCATATCATACTTAAACAATAAGCCTCTGCAAGTACTCAATCAACAGAAATACCTTGTACTTTACAAGCCTCTGCAAGTACTCAATCTCATCAGCATTTGGGCATAGAGTTCCACTTGGTATAACATCAAACCTCTTTGAAATTCTACTTTCAGCAACAGATACAGGAACATAAATTCTGGCGCCCACCTCTATTACCTCATTATGTTTAATCTGTACATTCGATATATGGTTGTAAATCCATAAAACATATGTAAATATGTTATTTAATCATTTGTTAACGAGATTCAAATAGACAAGAGAGAACAGAGACGAAAAAAACAGACTTTCAATGTTTCATTACACTAGGTTTACATGGTTGGCTCCTAATAGCATTACTACCTTTATCAAGGACAATGGTTGGCCTTTGTGACTTCTAGATGAGTTTGTTGAATCAACACATTCCATCTGAACCTGTTAGAAGCCAAATGGGATATAAATTTACTAGTTTTAAAAGAAATTTCTACCATTCAACTACATTCAGATATTTTATAAAAGATGGTCTTTGTCCTTCTCAGGCATTCCAAGTTAAGAGGGGAAGTCAAATTGAAAATCAATCACACGAGCTATAAGCTCTGCAATATAGTAACTGTCCAAGAACATCATGATGATTTAATAAAAACTATTTGGAATATTTCACTATTTTCGAAGTCCCTGAATCATGATCACCTATAGAAACATATATACGGGATAAGATATATGGATCATAGTCAACCTCCCATATTACAAAGGTGATAACTACCAATCAATTTCTTAATGTAATGTACACCAAGTCCCATCACAAATGTTCAACAAAAAGGTTGAGTGACTCAATAATTTTTACTAGTTATTGATTCTTCACGAGAACTTGTCTTTCGATAAAGCAAAACTGATAAAAACGAAGAAAGAGTAAAATACTCACTAGGCCCTTATTGAAATGGGACTGAATAACAGGAGGGGGGATGTCATCAAAGTAATACTTGAGCCAGCTAATAGCAGTGACATGATGAGCAGAGGCCGATTTTCTTCCCGGCAATGGGTGGCCTGGGAATGGTGGCAAAGAAAGGAGCTGCTGGGGCTTTGGACCCTCTTTTGGACAACCCAAATGGGCAACATTGTTAGACACCCGAATTACAGCCTTGGCAGAAGCAGGTGGTGGAAGACGGATTCTTGTCCTAGAATATTTTCGGACAGCCAACAGGATTTGCTGATTGAGGAACTTCTTCCGCATAAGAATGAGGAAAATTGAACTTAACACCAACAAAATTTGAAATTATAACCAAAACTATACTAGTGCTAAAAATTTCTTATTGAAATTCTATCAAACACCTTATGGGCTTTACATTATATTGATTTTTTGGCTACTTTTTCCATAATTCAGAATGATATCAACTTATCAAGAGAAAATAAATTGCAAAGACCTACGCACTAAATTTGTGGTATGTTTACTTTCAGGACTCCTAAACTTTTTATTTAATGTGTCAATAAAACTCCCTTTGGTTGTTTTCTTTTGTGCATCCTTTGACAATGACATCCCCACCATGAAGGCATCGTTTCTGAAATATAAGAAACAAATCAGAGATTACTTTAATAGCAGAGACAAATGATCAAAGCATAGATTGAAGTAAAATTGCTGCATAGCAAGTATCACCCCATTTCCATGAGCATTCTACCACCCATTTTGCTGATAACTTGTGCTTCTGTCAGTGTAAGCTCAGAGATCAAAATTTTATCTTGAAACATATTTCCAGCTATCAAAATAATGACGTGTAATATTGGCTGCCACCATAAAAGATTGGGAAGATACATTCAAATTCACCTATTCTAAGAAGACCCTTCATTCTTTTTTCTTTTTTTGTGAGGATGGTGGTAAAACTCATTTGCCAAAAGTATGCATTATTACTACTAATAATCGCTCATTATTCAAGTAAATGACTAAAATTTTATCTCAACTACTAAAAACGCAGCTTTTCACGATATATGTGAACATAATAAAACAAAATCTCAGCATAAAATATTAACAGTCAGTAATCACAGTATATTAAAAAATGCTAGTAAAAAACTTTCATCAATTCTCAACTAATCACGCCTCACAAGCAAATGCCAGCTCACTCACTCTTCAGATTCGATGGAATTTGGGCCTTTGCATTTTTTTTTCATCCACACAAAATGTTGAAAAACCAAACCCTAGAAATTCAAGCAAGCAAGAGTCGATGTGCGATTGAAGGACTCAAATTGAAAATCTTTAGCGAGTCCGCAAAGAGAGAGGGGCGAAAAGTTCATTTAAATAATTACTGTAATACCAGTTTTTGCCACATACATGTAAGGCATGTGTTCAGGGGCGGATCTAGGAATTTAGGACACATGGGATGGAAATTTTAAAAAGTCAATACAAAAATGAATAACCTACTCACTAGGACCCCCTGTAGTGCACATCACAATTCAGAAAGAAAGGATGTAATTTCACCAATTATATGATGTTTGTCACAAGGTCATCTCAATACAAAAATGAAAAACCTAACATTTAAAAAATTGGCCCTTTTTTTCCTCTTTCCCAGTTCGCAAAATAACTCTCCTCTAAAGGCATCAATGATTCAAAATTCCATATACTGTCTGTCCTACCATTTCACCATTCATCTCACCAAACCTCATTTCTGCTTTTTTCGAGTTCACATATGAATTAATCAAATTTTAATTTTAGAAACTTAAGTCAAAGTACAAAGATCAATTTGAAACAGAAAGAATACTATCCAACATGTCATTAGTCAGCTTTAGCTTTCCACTCCAAAATAGTCAATATAAATTCAAGCTTATAGTCTTCATATAGCAGGTGAGAAATTTACACATACTAGAGCAAAAAAAAAATTCAAACTAGACCAACTTCTAGCTCGTCCATCTCTAAAAACTGACTAGTACAGTGTATATTCAAAAAGTGTTCAACCCAATAAACATACTAAATACTAGTAGATAAGAGGCCAACATCCCATTTTGCTTCATTGTTTATCCATATGCACTCTTACTCACTTCCATACACAAAACCAATTGAAAACCCTGGGAATCATGTTCACACAATCACCAAGGCAAGTAAAAACAAACTATATAACAGCTAAAATTAAGGTAAACAATCTCGGGTAAGTGCACACTAATTTAAATGCCTTGAACGTTTTGGGTACGAGTGACGCGAATAATGATCTTTGTAAGCATAGGGGTGACTCAAACCTCCACATCAGAGTACCCATACTCAAGCAGTTCTCGAGTCAGCACTTCATTCCAGAAAGAACTCTCCATCCGCTAAATAGAACTCACGTACATAGAAATAGAACTCTCCATGTCAAATAGAACTCTCGTACATAGAAATAGGTCACATCTTTAATAACCCTATCTTAGCAAATAACTCTCTTATATAGTTCAACAGCCACATATCATCCCAAGCTTTAAAAATTGGCTCTTTTTACCTCTTTCCCAATTCGCAGAATGTCTCGCCTCTAAAATCATCAAAGACTAAAAATTCCAAACCACATTCACCACCAAAAGACATAAAAATTGATAAGAAAAGAAACATAAAAGAGAGAGAGCTTACGCGAGCCTATCTTGGAACGATGGAAAAGAGAAGCAGATTTTCAGAAATTGAGCCTATCTTACACACAATTGAGGTCTGGTATATCTTATACTTGTATACGTGAGGGTAGATAATGTAGAGACCGACCGTGGGAGAGACGTCAAGCGAGAGAGAAGGATCTAGGTTTGCCAGTGTATTCAAGTGTGTAATATGGCATATATATATGGGGAGCATTCAATAGACACATGTATTTGACAAAGGTATTTGACAAATAATCTTGACCATTGATTAGTTTCTAATCCAATGGTTTACATAAATCATCATTTTAAAATCCGAATTAATTAAGGCCTGCTACTTCAAATTCAGAGGGATTTGTCCTCCAATTCGCTGGAGCACTGGCACCGACTGTTGCCTTATAACGCGGCGAGTGATGATCGGTAAGAGAATCGGCTGACTTGACAATTCCAAAATCAGAGCCACAACAACAAAATCCTCAACAGTTTTATTAAATTCTGAGTGCTACATTTGTTTTATCATCAATTGAATTCTTACCGTTCATTGATCCTAATTTCGGTCTACTGTTTTTCCAAAAAACCTGCGATTATCATACAACAAAAAAACCAGTTGAGAAATATATGGCCAGTAGGGAGGAGAAATCCCCCAGAATTTTGCGGTAGAAGGGGGGTCTATAACCCTCATCCCCCTAATTCGTTTGGTTGGGGGGAGGGCTTAACTATGAAGTTAGGGAGAATTTTCTCCCCTTGTTTGTTGGTTTAACAGGGAAGGATGCAGTGGTAAAGTGGATGAAAAGGATGCGGTGGTGGGTGGATTATATATATATTACCCTTCGTCTAATGATTGAGAATGAATTCAAGTTATTAGAGCAAGGCCTTTTATTTTTAAAGAGCATATTTAGCAATTTAGAGAGTGTTTATAAATTTAGAGAGGAGTTTTTTAAGTATTCCAACATGCTTTTATCTTCAACGTGTTTGATTGACTTTATTTTACATGAAAAATGTTTTTATTTATTCCATTCAAGCTTCATGGAAAATATTTTTCAAAAGTTGGTCACGTGACCATGTTTTTTCTCAAAAATAAGGAAAACATTTTCATTATGGGGATAGATTTTTTCATTTTCTAGACAATTCACACTTTTCAAAAACTCAACTTTATAGAAAAGTAAAACATTTTCTAGGTTTAAAATTAAGTTAATCAAACACATTTAATTGAAAATTTCAATGCAAATAAGTTCTAGGCAATTCAATTGCTTAAAACTTATTTTCCTTCTATGTAAGTTCAAATTTTACTACTTCCAAAAAATATTTATTATTTTTTTCTATCTTTTTANAAAATTAAGTTAATCAAACACATTTAATTGAAAATTTCAATGCAAATAAGTTCTAGGCAATTCAATTGCTTAAAACTTATTTTCCTTCTATGTAAGTTCAAATTTTACTACTTCCAAAAAATATTTATTATTTTTTTCTATCTCTTTATTTTCACTAGCTTCACTTCAAATTATTATTTAATTTTTTCCATTGAAAATTGAAATATTTTGAATACGTTTAATTATAAACTCGCTCTCCATTTTAAAATGTTAATTTGAATAGTCTCTTGGAGCATAATTTTAAGATTTGGCTCTTTGAAATAGAGAGGATCTCATGTTTATATAGCATCTTGGAAATGCTTTTAACTTTATAAATCTTTGCTCTCACCATGGAGTTAGATCATATCAAGAATTTGTGAATTTTAAACAATTATTTTTAAAAAAATTAAATTAAATATTTTATTTGAATTACATCATATTTGTTATCAATATATTACGACTCGACATATCCATTGATTATACTAATTAAATTGGGTCGATTGAATGAAGAAAACACGTTTTGGGCTTTGACCAGGGATGTCAATCTGGCTCGTTGGCTTGGGCGCCCAGAGGCTCGGATCGACCCTCGTGTCACTGCCCATTGCAAGCAGCCGCCTGCTTGAAGCAAGCTGCTGCTTTTGCAGCTACAGCTGCAAAAGCAATTGCTTCACCACAAAATATATAAAAAAAAAAAAAAAAAAGAATCGACTAGGCTCGATAAGACCTGAGCCTAAAGCCCGAGCCGTTTTTCACCCAGGCCGCGATCTTAAGCTCCTCGGCCCAACTCGTTTACATTCCTAGCTTGGAATCGACCCATTAGTCCCACGGCCTATTTCACTTCCTCTATAAATAAGCAAGATCACTCCATGTTGAAGGTATGTTACGTTTTATACATCTTAGCCTCAGCCAAATTCTCTCCTCCATTTTTATTTTGCACTCGTTTTCATCCTTCTTACAGTTGACTTGATCGTCGGAGTACAAACGATCATCAGACTATTTTCTCGGCAAATGACCTTTTGAACTCTAACGACGTGTTTCAATGTGCAGGTGAAACTTAGGTGAATGGAAAAGGTGGTCGAATTTTGTTGTCAACGATAGTATTAGTAAATTCTCAACGCGTTTACAATAAATTAGAGCATTGCAAACAATATTAATTTACATAAATATAATCGCAATCGATTATATCTTGCCACCTACTTTTAGGACTTACTATGTGCTAGCACAAATATGGTTTATCCAATTATCCATTTGAAACGTCATATAATTGCAACAGACATTTATTACCTACTAAAAATGTTTAATTTACGAAAAAACGTCAAGTACATGAAATTTCAAGCTTACCACACAGCTTTTTTTGCACTCTTGATGGCCACAATCAAATTCTCTCTAGTCTTTTGGTGAAATTCAGCATCAAATCATGCCGCTGATATTAAAGAAGTATCAGAAGTTATTAGAGTAAAAATCAAGTCTCGTATTTGGCTAGATCCATAAATCATATAGGCAAGCAAAAAAGATTTACTCTCCTCAATGCTCATAAAAGCCATCTTTTATGATTCTTGAGCCAGGAATATTCTCCAGTGCGGACGAAATTTAATCAAGGTCGGACTTTGAGTTTTCGGCCATGGCTTTAATGGTGGTAAAAATATGTAACAATATTACGACAACACTAAAAATGACATAATCTATAAGTTAAACTTGTTTCTTGCGAGTTTTCATACTTTTATATGTTGTACAATGACTTCAGTATCAATCTTCAAAAATATATATTTCTCCGCATAAACAATTATTATATCATTCATCCACTGATTACCCATCAACATTTCTACAAGCAATTTTCTTTGAAAGAATCTCTTCATGTGTGCTTCACACTAAAATAAACAACAAGTGACAATTAAACAATCCTAATTTTTACTAGTTGGTAGAATACCAGAAAATCAGCACTGCTTAACTAATTGACAGAAATCAATACTAACTTTTACTGCTTTTTCCCCATGTCATATGCTTGAACTTGCTTATAGGTAATAAAATTCAAGCTTAGTCGAACATAACCCAAGAGAAACAAGAATCAGAGACATATATTTAAAAAGATTGGGCCATTTCTCCCTCATCTATCCTCCCATTCCAATATTTTCTGTACTTTATTCTTTTTCAAATCAACTTCACATTTTACATTTTTCTACATTTCACCATATTAATTCAATATTTGCACAGCCCATTTTTTTAAAAGCACGCAAATAAAGATAAAATAACATTTTTCTTCTCTTCTTTTAGGGATAAGACTTGAGAAAGAAACAAGACAGGCACAAATTAAGACTATATTATCAGAACAGCAAATGAAAACATATATGCGCAGAATGAGAAGCGACCGGAGATGGCGAAATTTGTGCGACTACCGATGGTTTGCTAAGTGCTGGTACGAACGGCGAGCAGGCAGAGCAGTGAAAGCAGGGACAGAGAGCCAGAGACGTGGAGCGAAACTAGAGAGAGGGGAAGATGAAATGTCTATGTTTGGATTTGGGGAATTGGGCAGGGATAATAATGGGTTATAATTTTTTCTTTTGGTTTCAATTTTTTTCTTTTTGTGTCGAGGCAAATTAGAGTAGAGGAAATTAGGTAAAATGCTCTATTAAAATAACTAATTTGAATAATACACTTAAATTAATTAAGACCTCCGTTCCCTTTTTTTTTTTAAATACATTTTTTTTTTCAATAACATATTCTTTAATAAAATAATATTACACGCAATTTTAAAATTTTTCCTTATTTTTAATCATATATTCTCTATCAATCTATTAGTTTAAAATGCATTTTATATATAAAAAAAAAAAACTCGAACATGCCTTAAATCTTTTAAAAAATAATTAATACGTTTTAAACTACTACTAGAACCCCAAACCTAAATCAATAACCCCCATAGAAACCCTCCCTCTTCAACAAACCCCATTTTAGAAAGCTTAAAAGAAAAATCCTCCTCATTCACGACTTTTCTCGCCTTCTCATCCAACTCCTCTACGAGAAACTCTGAACCACCAAACCATTGAAAGCCCCAAATCATAATGTAAGAAAATGAAGAAGAAAGATGGATATGAGCTTTTCCATATTAATGGAAGAAGAAAGATGACTTAAGCCAGCTGAATTTTTGTATTGAAGATGAAAAAATTATATTGCATACATTCATCCGTCCTTACAGCTATATATACAAGTAATAAGAACGATCTAGAATCATTACACAAAATAACTAATTGGTGGAAAGAGAAAAACTATACAACAGAATTTACAACAGAAAGGGAAGATATGAGTTCCAACATGACTCCTCTACAGTGGACGTTTCTACCCTCCATTGTCGTGCCTCAGTTGATGGTTTTTCCCTTGCTGATCATCAGGTTGTTGCTCATCAACCTGTTGTGCTTCATAGTTCAATATCCCCCCGCAAGATGGAGAATGGATATCAACAATTCCCATCTTGTTCACGTGTTGATAGAACTGAGACGAGTTTAATGATTTTGTTAAAATATCTGCAACCTGAAATTTTCTACTGAGATGCTTAGCAATTACACTCCCTTCCTAAATTTTGTCACTTACCAAGTGGCAATCTAACTCAATGTGTTTAGTTCGTTCGTGAAAAATCGGATTGGCTGCTATGTGAATAGCAGATTTGTTGTCACAAAATAGGATTTCAATTCTCAGATCTTCGAACAAATATCTATGCCATGTGAGTTCACAACAAGCGTTTGCCATTGCCATATACTCTGCTTCCGCTGAAGACGTAGATATTGTACTTTGCTTCTTTGATTTCCAAGATATCAATGACCTTCCAAGCATCACACAATACCATGTGACACTCCTTCGTATATCTGGACAAGCTCCCCAGTCCGAATCACAATAGGCATTGAGCTGCAACTTTGAATTGACAGAGAATAACAATCTTGTCCTGGAGCTCCTTTTATGTACCTCAATATTTTATTAGCAGCTTCTAGATGTGAAGTACGAGGATCACTCATGAATTGACTTAACAGTTGTACTAAGTAGGGGAGATCTGGTCTGGTAATCATTAGATATAACAATCTCCCAACGAGTCTTCTATACATACTAGGATCAGCAAGTCTTTCTCCATCCATTTTAGACATCTTCATGTTGTGATCTAGAGGTATCCTTGTTGGCACATATCCTATTGTTCCTGAGTCTGATAAAATATCCAAGGCATACTTCCGTTAGCTAATATGAATCCCTTTATTTGACTTTGCTACTTCAATTCCCAAAAAATATTTCAATGTGCCCAAGTCCTTAATCTTGAATCTCCTGTCAAGTAACCCTTTAAGAGAGTTGATGCTGTCCATATCATTGCTGGTTATAATTATGTCATCCACATATACTAGGATGGCAGTGAAAGAATTCTCACTTCCTCTTGTAAACAGGCTATAATCTGCCTTCGATTGGATGAAGCCTTGATCAATAATGAAAGCTGAAAGTTTGGAGTACCATTGTCTTGACGCTTGTTTGAGACCATATATACTTTTCAGCAGCCTACACACTTTTAAATTCCCCGCATTAGGATGTCCATGAGGCACATCCATGTACACTTCTTCATCCAGATCTCCATGCAAGAACGCATTATTCACATCGAATTGATGCAAATGCTATCCTTTCACAGTTGCAATTGCAAGTAGGGTCCTGACTGTTACCATCTTACCACATGTGAGAATCTCTCATGGTAGTCTAGACATTCTTGCTGTGTGTATCCCTTTGCCACAAGCCTAACTTTGTACCTTTCAACACTCTCATCAGCTTTCTACTTCACTTTGTATACCCATTTGCAGCCAATAGATTTTTTGTTAGGGAGAAAATCCGTTACAACCCAAGTGTTATTTATCTCAAGAGCAGCAATTTCATCGTTCATAGCTTTGCACCAGTCAGGTGAGGCTAATGCCTTTTGGTACATGTCAGGTTCAGTGTGTGTTGTTATGGAGGTTATGAAAGCTTTATGGTTATCGACAACCTATGGTTTGATATGGTAGCACTGAGAGGAAAAGACTTACCAGGAATGTAAGGGACTTTGTTCTTATCCAACTCTTGTGATGAATGAAATAAGACTTGCTGACAAATGTAGTCCTCAAGGTAAATAAAGGCTTTCTTGTTTCTAGAGGATCTTCGCATTGGTTGATGGTTATTTATGGTGTTGTCAAACGAATCTTGCTCAAGTTCTAGAGAGTTTGGTGGATGAGGTGATTCTGTAGGATGGTTGTTTGGTTCATGAGTAGGGGTATTATTTTCATGCTCATTTCTATTTGGCAGTACTTCATTAGTAATGTTAGTGGAGGAAGAATGAATGCGGTATTCTACTTCAACATAAGTAGAAATGGGTTGTGACAATTTTATGTTACCATTTTCAGATGCACTGCAATCTTTGTAAGGAAATTGGTCTTCATAGAACACAACATTTCTAGAGATAAAAATTCTTTTGGTTTCAAAATCGAGAAGTTTGTATCCCTTTATCCCATAAGGGTATCCCAAAAAAATGCATTTCTTGTCTCTTGGTTCAAATTTAGTTATGTGGTTAGCCAAAGTCGAAGCAAAAGCAAGATAACCAAAAATCCTAAGATGCGAGTAGTCTGGCTTGTGCTTGATTAGGATCTCAAAAGGGGTTTTGTTTTTAAGCAAAGGTAAAGGTGTTCTATTAATCAAATACATTTTTGTAAGGACACAGTCGTTCCAGTACCTCATGGGGATATAGCTTTGAATTTTTAAGGCTCTAGCAACATTTAAAATGTACTGATGTTTTCTCTCTACTATGGCATTTTGTTGTGGTGTTTCCACACACGTTTTCTGGTGAATGATTCCCGTTTTATGATAGTATTCTTTCATTTTAAACTCCCTCTCCATTGTCTGTCCTAATAACCTTTACTTGTAACTGAAATTGAGTGTTAATTAGAGCACAAAATCCATGTAAAGTTGCAGCGGCATTTGATTTGGCTTTTAACATGTAGACCCATGTGCACCTGCTAAAATCATCAACTATGGAAAGAAAATACTTGGATCCATCATAACTAATTTCAGTACTAGGACCCCAGAGATCACAATGTACGAGATCAAATATTTTCTTGGATTTATGATGGCTAACAGAGAATGGTAGTCTATGCATTTTTGCCATAGGACAGATAGAACAAGGTTCCTTAATATGCTTAGGATCAGATTTGACATTCAACAAATTTAATCTAGAGTAGGAAGGGTGCCCCAGCCTATAATGCCAGAGATCAAAGTTCTTATTGTTGCTAGATATGGCAACTGACACAAGAGTTCTGTTTGAAGTGGAAGTTTCTGTTAAGGCTATAGGAGAAGCTTGGGGTAACAGTAAATAATATAATACCTGCCTCATTTCACCCATTCCAGACATTTTCAAAGTCAAAAGGTCCTACACAAAGCATTTTTCAGGAAAAAATATTAGACAGCAATTGGCGGTTTCTATTAATTTTCTGACTGATATCAGATTAAATGCAAAGGATGGAACACGGAGAACATTTTTCAAGACCAACTCCTCTGTGATTTTTACAGTTCCTGTGTGTGTGACATTAGCTATATCACCATTTGGAAGGAAAACTGAGTAAGACACTTTTGCTGGAGGATTATAATAAAACGAGGAGCAGCAGACCATATGGTCTGTTGCCCTTGTATCAATTATCCATGGTGTGTTAAGGCTTTTACTAGATTTGACACCATAGGTAGATAAACAAGATGATATACCAGAAATTTTGGAAGTCTGTGTATCTGCAGAGGCTGTGTTAGTGAGACATTTGCCGTTTTGTAACTGCAGCAGAGCCAGAATTTGTGCATGCTGTTCCTGAGTAAATGTCACATGTTTGTTGTTATCAGCATCCCCTTGTTCCTACAAAGATACTAGGCTGGCATATGCTTTTCCCTTTCCATGTAACCTATGTCCAGGAGGGTATCCATGAACTTTATAGCATTTCTCTACTGAATGTCCTGTCATGTGGCAATGGCTGCAAACTGATTTGTTGGGGTTGGCTTTGGTGCACCTCTCTAGCGAATGTCCAGTCATCTTGCAGAAAGTGCAGTAATATTTTCTTTGTCCCATCCCAGCCTACCTTGTTGCATTATAAGAGCTTGCAAATGCCATGGAGTCTTGTATGGAAGTGTCCATTGAGATGTATCTCATTTTCTCCTCTTTTTGAATTATGGAGTATACTTCATTCAAAGTGGGAAAGGGCTTGATCAAAAGGATTTGGGCCTTAATCGCCTTATATGAATCATTCAGCCCCATCAAAAATCTTATCACCCAGTCTCTCTGTTGGTTCTCAATGACAGGTTTGAAACCCCTACAAATGCAATTAGGAATGGACTCATAGTTCATCAAGGAGTGTTTTGTACTTTGAGAAGTACACACTTACAACATCATCGTTCTGCATCAGGGTAGCAATGGACTCCTTTACCTCATAGATTCGTGGGGCATTTTGCTATCAACTAATGCTCCAAGTCCAGCCAAAGTTCTCAAGTAGTATCTGCATAGAGCGTGCACGACTTGATATCAACTGACATAGTGTTTTGTAGCCAAGAGATCACTATATCATTGCAACGTAGCCAATGCTCCATCAGAAAATTACTTGGATCTACTAGTTCACTGAGGCTTCCATTAATGAAGCCCAGTTTGTTTTTAATTCGAAGTGCTCTCCTTATGGATGTTGCCCAAGCATAATAGTTGGTGTTATCTAGTATATGAGTAACCAGTATGGCACCTGAATTGTCATTTCCCCCAATATAGTAAGGGCTGCAAGGATTATGAGGATCATTAGAATGGACGTTTGATATTAGATTGATGTTAGCACTTTGCTCAGTGTTTGCATTCTGATTTGTGTTTCCATAGTGGCATTTTGATTGTCGCCATAGCTATGGCTCTGATACCATGTAAGAAAATGAAGAAGAAAGATGGATATGAACTTTTCTATATTAATGGAAGAAGAAATATGACTTAAGCCAGCTTAATTTTTGTATTGAAGATGAAAAAATTATATTGCATACATTCATCCGTCCTCACAGCTATATATACAAGTAATAAGAACAATCTAGAATCATTACACAAAATAACTAATTGGTGGAAAGAGAAAAACTATGCAATAGAATTTACAACAAAAAAGAAAAACGTGAGATCCAAAGACACTCCTCTGCAGTGGACGTTTCTACCCTCCATTGTCGTGCCTCAGCTAATGGTTTTTCCCTTGGTGATCATCAGGTTGTTGCTCATCAACCTGTTGTGCTTCATATTTCAATACATAACCTTCAAAATCAGAATCTCCTCAATGTTGGTGAAGAAGGAAGTTGAAAGAAAAAGAAAAAGATTCTTCAAAAGTTTATAAACCTAAGGTTAACTAAGATTCTTCAGTATTTTAAACTTTTTTATGGTTTTTATTCGATTTTATGTTGAAATGTTTAGTTTTTTGTGTACTGTAACTTATGTTTTTGTGTTTTTAAGTGCTTTAAATATATTTTGTAATGTTTATCATCCGAAAATCAAGTTGTGATGATTAAACTTTTAGGGTAATCCATTTCCTAAAATAAAGAATTCTGCTGATTTGTTAATTTGAGAGCACATTTTTGTTCAGTAAGCTCTTTAACAATGGCAATGGCATGTTATGGAATGTATTGAGCTTAAGTTATTAGTCTTTCTAATCAACTCGCAGAATAAGGACCGATGACAAATTTTGTGTGAGGAAAATAGATTACTAGGAAAACATTTGTGAGTTTACCATTCGAAAATAATTGTTTAGTTCCGTTTTTAAATAAAATTATCATTTCAATCACTTTCAGAGTGGTATCTCGTGGTCTTTTAACATAAAAAAAAAACCTTTTGAAACATCTAGATGTGTGCTCAAATGCTTTGCAGGTAACTCTGAATTTTGAACTACACATGCTAGCTATCTCTATTTTCTTTTACATATCTAAGTGAGTATTTAGAAAGTAGAAAACTGTTTTCTAATAGCTGAAGGAAATTTTGATCATTGACTATAAATTAAGCATTCTATTTGGCCTTTGCAACACAGTATCTCATACTTCTGTGAATTATCTATTATGATGCAAATGATATAACATATACTTTAATTTCCATAGAACTCTCTTTTCCAGTTTGGCTGATTTCCAGCAAAACATGTTTCATCCCTCTTGTTATCAAGTATTGTTACATTGGGCATGCAACCTCTCTATCAATTTGAGTTATGTCCAATTTTCTCTTCAAGTGTCAATCTTGTGTTTTGTCACTTTTTTGAATTTCTACCACTTCCAACTTATAGATTATTATGTTCTTAAAATGAAGTTATGTTATATGTTTAATTAATAAAATAAAGTATAATCACAAATAGACAATATGCAGAAGTGTTTCGTGCGGATTATCGCTAACAATTAAAAATGAGTTCAGACAATTATGTAAGGAACGGACCTCTTGAGACAAAGTCCCAAAAATGAGTGTTTATTGATGAAGATTACAATTGGAAATAAATAGAATGCCTCCAAGGGGCGCAATCACACGAGTATTAAAAAGAAATGTTTTAGAGTTAAACTATGAAATTGAAATTACATATTCTCCGTTTGACAGTGTTTGATTCGGGGTCCTTCTTCCATGTTTTCTTTTCTCTTTTATACTCCTTGAGCAGTTCTTCTTGTAAAACC
>CAIGRT010163799.1:0-12467 GCA_903798405.1 Fraxinus platypoda
CTCTATCATGCTTTACTCATTTGTGGTAATGCAGGCAAGAAAACGCCTGCCTCGTTCAAAAGGAATATGGCTAATGATGATTCTGAACATATGTGTAGAATAGTGAAAATAAAAATGTCTTAACACATTCTTATCTTGTCTGGTGATCATCTTTATTGAATAGACTATATGGACTTTATTT
Organism: Fraxinus platypoda; assembly: GCA_903798405.1. NCBI lineage: Eukaryota > Viridiplantae > Streptophyta > Magnoliopsida > Lamiales > Oleaceae > Fraxinus > Fraxinus platypoda. Next base: position 182 of record CAIGRT010163799.1, read on the forward strand.
AGGTACTTAGTGATTGATTGAGATTACTTTGCATTCCCTAACTAGATGCATGTCATGAATCTTTGTCTATTAACGAAAATTGTGCTTGCAGAGACATATTGACACAAATGCTAAAATTACGATTCATGTGTACCCATGGATGATAGTTATGTGTTTGCCTATCACATTAATTGTTCGAAACACAGCATGAATCATCGTTGAAGGATTGTGCCCATTCCAAGCCTTAGAACATGAAGACCTACAGAAAGTCCACCACAAATTCGAAGAATGTTTGTTTACTCTACATCACCCACCACACGTGCAACGCTCGTGCATTCACTAGTAATAATAAAAAAAGTGACATACAATATTACTTTTTAATTAAAAAATCTCATTGACCTTAAACACTAATTTTTACTTATAAAACACTTTTCCCATGAATTTTTAATAAATAAATAAATTCCTGATTTTAGGTGTATTTTTATAAGTTGCCCATATTAATATGAGAAAATTTTATTTGTAAGAGATTAAGTATGATTCATTTCAAAACTAATATACAAAGTTTAAAATTTCAAAAATCGTATATTAATTAAATTTTATTTATGAAATAATTAATTAAAATATATTTTATAAATTAAATATATTAATGTCACAATTCTATCCAATTTGGTCACGATTATCAAATTAATTGGTCACAAAATATTTTTCGATCACGAATCAAAAAATTTATAGGTCATAAATTAATTCATGGTCACATATCAAAAATTTCATAGGTCACAATTTGTTCATCGATCATAAATCAAAAAAATTATAGGCACAATTAACCGATCACAAATTACAAATTTGATAAGTCACAATTTATTACATGGTAAAAGTTTATCAAATTATTGGTCACAAATTAACAAATTTTTAGATCACATATTATTTATTGTTCACAATTTATCTATTTATTGGTCACAGTCAACTAAATAATTTGTGACCACCACCTCACCATTGCCTCCAGTGGCGCCGTCGCCACCACCTCCCAACAACACCATCGCTGCATGCTTGTAGCACCGCTACGCCACCGTCGACATTACCTCCAACAAACTACCATTTTCAATTTCAANCCTCACCATTGCCTCCAGTGGCGCCATCGCCACCACCTCCCAGCAACACCATCGCTGCATGCTTGCAGCACCGCTACACCACCGCCGACATTACCTCCAACAAACCACCACCCCACCACCAACAAACCACCATTTTTAATTTCAAAACCACCACCCCACCACCAACAAACCACCATTTTCAACTACAAAACCACCCACCGTGTCAACGCTAACACCAACACCACCATCACCCCGCACTGCCACCATCACCTTACCATCAACGTCACGGCCAGCAAAAGCAGCACCAACACGTCCTGTACCAAACATAACAACCACCATCTCCATTTCACCACAACCACCAAAAAATCCCCAAACCTGTTGCCGCTGTCGCTTTACTACCACCGCCTTATCAATTCCATAGCAGACTGTAGTCCACAACCGTGCTGCCGTTGCCACTGCGCGCAGCAGTGTTGCAAGCATGCAGCAGCTGTTACACGATACCGCTGCAAGAAGAGCAGAACGGTGTAGCGAGTCTACTGCCCCACAACAATCGCACGGTACCATTGCAAGAAGGGCATATCGACGCCGAAATAAAGATGGTGGGCGGGTAAAGAAAGGGATAAAGAGAGAGATGGAAAGCAAAGATGGAGAGAAATGACTTAGGATTGGGTGTAAAATTGGGATGAGAAATAGACGGGGTGGGTGGGGTGGGGTGGGTTTGTAGATAAATATAATTTTATAATATTATTATTAATATTAATATTTAAAAGATAATTATCATATGATTTTTGAATAAAAATTCTTTTCAATCTTATTTTTGAATTGAAAACTTAAAAACTGTGTGGATGTAATTTCCACTATTAAGATACCCCAACCCAAAGTATAGTCGCCCCGGTCATCTCCATCCAACTTCTCTATTAAATATAGTCATTTTTTATCAAAATAAAATGGTATTATTGTCTTAAAACATCATCTCAAAAAAAAGAAGATGTCCCCGATCCTGTAATGAAAATTCTCCCATCAAAGTCCATTGATCCAAGCTCCATATGGAATCCTTTCCCGCCCAAAATCGACACCATAGCTTGCTGGTGCACCGACGGATGTGAGGGACGATCAGCTTCGTTTCTACTCTTTCTCAACCGACGACTTCACATGGAGCAACGGGCGAGTACAGAGTGTTCGACCAACCAACGGCAAAGTATGAAGTACGACGACAAAGAATAATTTGAAATTGTCTGCAACATGAAACATACATAACTTTTTAATTAAAAAGTGTGTATGTTACTTCTTTTTTATTTGTCACTTGATAATAAGAAAGTGACATACAATATTACTTTTAAATTAAAAAGTCTTATTGACTTTACACACTAATTTTAACTTATAAAACACTTTTCCCGTGATTTTCAAAAAAATAAAATCCTGATTTTAGGTATATTTCTATAAGTTGCCCGTATTAATATACCCAAAGTAAAGTCGCCCCGACCCAGTAAGGTATTAAGGTTTGGGATTAGTCGCGGTCAGTCATTGGGACCTATATAATCTCCCCCAATTGCCAATTGTTTATGGCATTCTGCGTTCAGTGCCATTCATCTCTCTCTCTCTCTCTCTCTGGCATTCTGCATTCTGTGCCATTCATTTCTCTCTCTCTCTCTCTCTCTCTCTCTATTTATGTATATCATTATATGTAAGCAATTTTTATGTAGTTCTCTTTTAATAGTGCAAATTAAGTATATTATATTCAATTATAGCGAATGGATTGGATGATGCAAATGACGACAATTACTTCGAATTATGAGAAGCTCCTGCTTTTTCAAGCCGAGCGATGTTTTTTCCTCATACTTCCATGACTCTGATGCATCATATATATTTCTTATTTTCTCGCCTGTATTCATTCTTTAATCTATTTTGATCATTTTTCCTGATATTTTAATATTTCTTCACTATTTATTCTACGACTTTTAACTCTAATTTTTCTCATCTACAAGAAACCCAATTTTGTGTTTTTTTTTTTTTACAGGAAATTGTAAAGAAATTCCAAAAATATTGCGTTATTATAATTTTAATTTATTCGCTCAATTCTAAATTTTGATTTTATTAATATGAAGATTTTATAGTTTTGCAACAATTTTATGTTTTCATGCGATTAGAATCAAAATGAATTAAATTTTATTTTAATCCCAATTTCGTCCACATCCCAAAATTTCAGGGATGGGATGATAGTAGTTCACTCAGCCGGTTGCAATCCCTCAATTTATCTCTACTTGTTTAAAAATGTACACAAAAGTTAAAAGGCTAGCGGGTTGAATAGTTACTGAACTTAGCCAAGATTATTTTTAATCACGGAATTTAAAAAAGTATATTAATGGTCGATGAACTTCGCAAGTGTTTTACTTTTTTAAGTTCTGTGATTAAATAATAATACTTCGGCAAAGTTCAATAACGATTCAAATATTCTATGTACATTTTAAACAAGTAAACATAAATTGAGGATTGTCATCGTTGGGGTCAACTAGTATTATTCCGTCCCTGAAATGAAATTTTGGGATGGTGATCAAATTGAGATTGAAATAAAATTTAGTCCATGTTTGGTGGAGATTAAAATCATATTTTTAATAGATTTTGATAAAAGTTTATGAAATGTGGCTGAAAAATTATAGGTTCTATAAAATATATAGTTAAAAATAATTGTTGACTTCTAACTTAAATTAAAATTTATATTTTAATCCCTGCCAAACGAAAACTTAGGGTGGAAATTACCATTTGGGATGGAACAATGTGGTGCGGGTAGGGCTGTCAATTGATTGAATTTTGATTTTGAATCCAATAAAATGAATAGGAGATGGATTTAGAGTCTCAATCCTATAATCCGATCAAGATTCGAATCTGATAATTCGTTAACTAAATTGAGCAAATATGAATATAAGTCAATTTGATCCGATAACATTCCAGTCTAATTTTGTTATAATAATATAATATATTTTATATATTATTGCACAATTTATTACACAATCTTTTTTCTTTTTTTTTCTTTTGTTTTGTCATTTTGAAACTTGTACTATATTTTACACATAATTTTCAAATAATAAATATTATTAGATAATAGTANTTTTTTTCATTTTGAAACTTGTATTATACTTTATGACTTTTAAAGTATAATGTCAACCCTATTAAATTCCAATATAACATTAATATATATTATAATAAATTGTGTTTGAGATTGAGAAAACCCTCTTTCTAAAATAGTTCGAATATGATTATCGATCGGGAATTCGATTAAATTGGATATTTATTTAATAATCAAATAACTATTGGATTATCGAATTGATGAATTATTTTTATCGAATCGAATATGGACAAATTCGGTCTACATCAGTCCATTTATAACCTTAGGTGCGGGGCTATGAATTTCTCCACCCCTATTCCAAAAATTATTTAAACTTAGAATAATGTTATTTATCTAAATTTTATATGATTATCGATTTGTGTGTCAATGAGACCTTTGTCACATTATCCAATGTCTAAAAGTACATTTGATAAAGTGACGATGATCCCATTAACGATGATCATCTAAACGTTCAATGGATAACATTATCCTTATCAATGAACGGTTAAGGGTATTGCATTATTTACGAACAATTGAATATAATCTTGTAATATCAATAATGCCACTTCAGACTTCTTTTGATACAAAAGTCTGAGATAACCTTTCCAAAACAAAAAAAAAAAAAAAAGAGGATAATGTTATTAAGCCCGTTATAACCTCAGTTTATGTGGCGTTGTGGTATTTAATGATAATCACAATTAAATGAATTATTTAATTTTACATTTTATTTAGTCTATCACCTAACACCATATAGATTGGGGTTAAATAGCATTATTCAAAAAAAAAAAAAATGGAGTTGAGATAAACAAATTTTTTAAATTTTGTTAGTTGCCCTTGCACCTATATAAAACAACCAGATTTTACAATTTTATTGGATTTTCCGAAGAGAACACCTACATGGATTTTTCTTAGAATAAACAAGTTTGACACTCTTCTAGGTGGAAGAAATCTGGTCAGTGATGAGATGAATGTGTATCTATGATGTAAATTGAAGAATTTCAAATTTAATGTCATTCATAAAGTACATGTAGTACGGTGGTTTTTCTTACGTTTCAATTTATAAATTTATGGAATCATTTAGCACGTTGTCCCAAGTCAAGACAAAAATGTATGTATACAAAAACTTATTGCTACATTGTCTTGTTTAATCTATCTATTCGAGAAAAGGTGAAAAACATCTGTTGTGGGTCTAACATTGTGATTTGAGAATAGCATTTCTCATTTAGATCAGATCAAAACACTGCTTGTACACGTAGATTCTGCACCAGCTTAATGCAGAATATAAGCTGTAAATATTAGATATTAATGTCAACACTTCAGGATATAGAAAATGCAGGGGAAAAAAAAAGGAAAAAGAATACAATCATTCAAAGTAGACAAACAACAAGAATCAAGCAGTAATACTGAGCTTTAGTGTTTAGCCGTCGTATTGCTCTTCCTCGCCCTCACCCTCACCCTCACCATAGTCTTCCTCCTCTACAGTGGCATCCTGGTACTGTTGATACTCAGCAACCAAATCATTCATATTGCTTTCAGCTTCAGTGAACTCCATTTCATCCATCCCTTCCCCGGTATACCAGTGCAAGAAGGCCTTGCGTCGGAACATGGCAGTGAACTGCTCGCTCACTCGCCTGAACATTTCTTGAATCGATGTGGAATTTCCTACAAATGTGGAAGCCATCTTCAGGCCAATTGGGGGAACATCACACACACTGGACTTCACGTTGTTAGGGATCCACTCGACAAAGTATGAGGAGTTCTTGTTCTGGACATTAAGCATTTGTTCGTCGACCTCTTTGGTGCTCATTTTTCCTCGGAACATGGCAGAGGCTGTCAGATAGCGTCCGTGGCGAGGGTCAGCTGCACACATCATGTTCTTGGCATCCCACATTTGTTGAGTTAGCTCAGGGACAGTGAGAGAGACATAATGCTGTGATCCGCGAGAGGTGAGTGGTGCAAATCCTACCATGAAGAAATGGAGACGTGGGAAAGGTATCAAGTTCACAGCCAGCTTCCGGAGGTCAGAGTTCAGCTGACCTGGAAACCTCAAGCAGCAGGTCACTCCACTCATAGTTGCAGAGATCAAATGATTCAAGTCACCGACTGCCAACAAAAGGATAAAAAAAATACAAGCATTAGCATACAATCAAAACTTCCTGGCAAACGTTTGAAAAGGTGAAGTGGATAGCACAGGACAATACTGAAGACATAAAAGAAACTAAGATCTTGTATATTGGACTGTACAGTCACATTTGATATTGCGTATTTCTTTAGTAAACATGTGGGTACTCACAGCTTGGATTGCTCAGCTTCAATGTCCTGAAACATATGTCATACAATGCTTCATTGTCAAGAACCATGCATTCATCAGCATTCTCCACCAACTGGTGCACTGAGAGTGTAGCATTATAGGGTTCTACGACAGTGTCTGAAACCTTTGGCGAAGGGAAGACAGAGAAAGTAAGCATCATTCTGTCTGGATATTCCTCCCTTATCTTTGAAATTAAGAGGGTCCCCATGCCAGAACCAGTGCCACCTCCAAGCGAGTGACATACTTGGAATCCTGTCCACATGAAACAATTTGCAAAAAGAAAGGTATATCAGCCAATATCTCTTTCCTCTGTTCCCAATTCATTTTTCTTCGGTATTATTAGATTTGCCAGTAGCATGATTGCATCAGTTCGTTGCATAACAAATATAATTGTCATTTTGAGAAATACAAAATAATTTAACAATTGAAGAGATAGAAGTTGTAATAAACACAAATCAATCTAGAAAAATCTCAGTCAACCAACAGATCCAATCAGGATGCAGATGAATCGACTACAGACTTGAACCAGTTAATTTTTTTGATCTTTACTTTATCCAATTTACTTTTTGCCAACTCAATGTCCAGATCAAGCTTAAATACATTTTATTACAGGACCTGAAATTTCACACTCATTGGCAGTTGGTGAAGTATCAATGCCATTACAAAAAAAGCAATAATTAATGATGGGGCATCAATTGTTTCTCCAAAAATGACAAAATAATGCTCAAGACATGAAGGTTTCTACTTGAAACAAATAGGGGGTCCACTAATAATGCATCATAGAGAAAATATTAACCAACCAAATAAAGAAAAAAGTATGCTTAGATGAACAAAAAGTACAACAAAATATTCATAGTTAGGATTTATCAAATCCTTTTTTAAATCACTGCAAAAGTTAAGTTCTAATAAGAAATACAGATAAGTTACTCTCTTTCATGCCTCAATTGCATGGTAATGCATATTGACCTTACCTTATCAGAGAGAAACAAGGAGTAAATAGACAAAGTTTGAGTAATAGCATGTTTGGTATGTCGACTTGGACAGAAGAAAAAAAAGAAATAAAGCAATAAATTCTATCATTACATATTCATACTTTATCTTGTCTTTCATGTTGATGTGATCCAGTCATGTCTAGATGAGTGTACCACAATACATCTATATCCTTAGAACGAGTCTCCATTACAGGTGGTGCTAACATTTTGCTTTTCACTTTCATAAAATGAGAGTATTATATGTATAGAAATAATTATCATAAAAATCAACAAGATGACCCATTGACAGACAAAAATCTACCAAAAAATCTGAAATCAAGCGTCTAAATTCCACACGCCTTTATTTTATTTCCACCAATGCATTTATGCAAATCATGACAGTAGAGAGGAATTCATATCTTAAATCGATCAAATTCCTCAAAAAATTCCAAAGATCCAACACCGCATTTCGACAACTATATAAAACAACAGATAAATCCAAGAATATGATATGAACAAGACAATTAACATATCTAGATCATGAGAGAGATCTAACATGCACGCAAACATTTATATACTCGTGCATATACATACAACCCCGCTAACATCACTTGGCATCGAAAATTATGAAGACTTGTGTATGTACGAACATAAATGCACATAATATAAATAAATATATGAAAATTAAAGTAAAAATATTATTATTACCTTGCAAGCAGTCACAATTTTCGGCCTCTTTTCGCACAACATCCAGGACGGAATCAATCAACTCGGCTCCCTCGGTATAATGCCCTTTCGCCCAATTATTACCCGCTCCGGATTGCCCAAAGACAAAATTATCCGGTCGAAAGATCTGTCCATACGGGCCGGATCTAATTGAGTCCATGGTACCGGGCTCGAGATCCATGAGAACTGCCCTCGGAACATACCGTCCGCCGGAAGCTTCATTGAAGTAGACATTAATCCGCTCCAATTCTAAATTGGAGGATTCGTCACCCTGGAACTGACCCGTGGGTCCGATCCCATGCTCGCCGCAGATCACCTCCCAGAATTTGGACCCGATTTGGTTACCGCACTGACCTCCCTGAATGTGTAAGATTTCTCTCATTTTTGTGCGTGAATATTTGTGGGTGTTTTTGCAGGGAACGTCGAGGGAGGAAGGAGGGAACGAGCCGATGGAAATGAATAGAGAACAGAGAGAGAGAGAGAGAGAGAGAGAGGGACAGAGACAGAGAACGGAGGTATGTAGCTATTTGAAGAGGACAAGAGGGCGAGATTCCATCAAAATTACAAGTCAGGTATCCAATCTATTATTTTTGTTGTGTTTTTATCCTAAACCTTTTAAAGAAACACCAATCTATGATTTTTGTTGTCCTACGTTCTTGGAACATGATATCTACCTAAATTACCCTTCAAATAACACATGTTCACACTATCAACCTGAATCTCTCCTCTTACCAGAAGTCATTTCCTCCCTTGGACGATGAAGTTTTTTATTTTTATTTTTTTGCTTTAATTTTATTTTCTTTCAATTGTCGCTAAGTAGATTTGTTTTATCACCCCAAAAAATACATGACTTAGATGTTATTGAAGTGTAATTTGGACAGAAAATAATCTCACTTGCTCAAGAAAATTGCAAGATGAATATATTGCTGTTACGAAAAGTCCTGGAACTCTGTTAATCCTCTCCTTATTGCAAACATGATTATTGGTGCAAAAAAATAGAAGGTTGGGACCAAAATGTTTTGTTTGAAACGTTGAGTGTGAGAATGCAACGAGAGTAATTGATTATGGACTGTCGCTGCTATTTTTCCTTGATACATCATTCGTTGATTTAATTCGTTGTGCGGGCCGTAATTAATTGAGTTGTAACCGCACTTTACCAAATGGAGCTCAGGAAAAGTGAATAACCAGACGCGACTATAGAGAAAGTAGAGAGAACCGGAGGAAACGGTAGAAGAGAGGATACGAGGTGGGTCAAAATGACAGAAAGAATCCAGACAGGACAACCGCTGGATGTAGACTGATGGTCCCACGGGAGCACCGGATTGTGACTGGGAGCATTTAATATGACAATGAGGATAAGAAGTAATTTATATGATGTTTGACTACTTGTACTTTTGAATGCAATTTTATTTTTATTTTTTTATATTTAACTATTCAACCTTCTATTTCGATTTTATATGTAACTTAGTCCTAGTTTGGCACTCATTATTTTCAAAATATATTTTACTCTTCTTATTTTCAATCACATATTTTTCAATATAATAATATTACATGTAAACTCAAAATTTTTCTTTATTTTTTAACCACACATTATTCACCAAATCACCATTTTAAAATGCACGTAGTCTCTGTTTGGGTTCCATTTTTTCAAAAATACATTTAAAAACAAAATCATTTTCATCTAGATATTTTCCCATAAAATAATATTACACGTAAACTCAAAAAAAAATTCTTATTTTTCAAATACACATTCTCCAAAAAATTATTATTTCAAAACACATTTTTTCTAAAATTTCATTTTAGTGGAGTCAGGGGCTTAATTTATAATTTTCTTTTTTACAAATTTGCTTTTTTTTTAATTTTAATTTTTTTAACTTAAGTTACCGTGACCAGAATAGTATAACTTCTCACATATCTAGGAAATAGAAATGGTCATTTTAGGGCAGAAATTAAGGCCCCGTTCGGGAGAGATTAAAATTCAATTAAAATTGAAAATATGGCCGTTATTGGGTCCCCACTCGTCTAATAAAAGTCAACAATAACGGCTATATTTTCAATTTTAATCCGATTTTAATCCCTCCCATACAAGGCCTAAGTCGCTCGTTAGTAGAAATTAAAATTTGATTTTTAATAGATTTTAATAAAAATTAATAGAATGTATGGTGAAAAAGTTGTGGATCTTATGAAATTCCCTCATTGGTAGAAATTAAAATTTAATTTTTAATTGATTATGATAAAAATTAATGAAATGTATTGTTAAAAAGTTATGAGTCTTATAAAATGTGCGGTTAAAATTAGTTGTGTATAACATGATCTTGTTACCTTTGACATTTGACTATGTTTCTTATCTCTAGATTAAGTTGATCATCTTGATATTTATACTATTTTAAGAGGGTGTTTGGTGGAGATTAAAATTTGATTTTTAGTAGATTGTGATATAAGTTTTTAAATAGTTGTGGGACTCATAAAAGATATGATTGATATTGATTGTTTGACTTTGACTTGAATTAAAATCAAATTTTAATTCGGACCAAACATGGGCTAAGTGTGTTTTATAATTTTTCTTAAACTCATTTTCAACAACATATTCCTCAATTAGAATAATTTTACAAATGAATTCATAACTTTTCCTACTTATTAATCTTATATTCTGAAAAAATTATTATTCACTTCAAATAATCTCTCAACATAAACACTTACCGAAGTAGCAAAAATATAATAGGAATGGCTAAGAAAAAATATATAGAGCCCCCGTTTGGTGCATATTTTTGGAAAAAGAATGCATTTTTACTGTTAATGTAATGGGGAATATGATGTTGAAAAAAAAGGAAAAATTATTGATGTAATAGAAAATATTATTTTATTGAAAAATGTGTGGTTAAAAATAAGGAGAAAAATAAAAATGAAAAAACCAATGTGACTCAGACATGACTAGAATAGGAATATTCCCTCCTGCAATTGACAAGTTGCTACTTGCCACCATAAAATCAACCTCCCGCATTCAATAAAAGTCACTCGAAACAAAGAGGTCTGGTATAGTTTTAACAATTAACCTACTATACATCATGTTTCTACATCATGGTTGACATTTGATGATGTGTAGAAATCGAAGTCATTGATTATTTTAAATATTGTTGAGATCAATGATAAAATTATTTGTCATATCATAAAATGTTAACTAAGATGTAAGTGTAGCAAAATTGAAGTTTTAAAAATGACCAAACTAGATTTGACAATTCTTGGGAAAACCTGTAAATCAATCATGTTGACTACATTGGATGGGACAAAATTAATGAATGGTTCAGTCAAAATCTAGCGTCTGTTTGATGGGCTTTATTTCAAAACTATTTTTTTCTGCACTCATTTTTAACCACACATTCAGACAATTAAATAAATTTACACTTAAATTTAAATTCCAAAAATTTACTATTCAAAACAATGTTTTTACCAAATCATGACCACCAAATAGGAGCCAAGTTAAGTTCCAAACAAGGTTTAAATTAAAGTTTTCATTAAAAATAGGGGATTTTTCATATATGTCACAAAATTTGAAAATACACGAAAGTTGTCACGTTTACAAATGGTATTAAAAAATGTCATTTTTTGGATGTGAAATGTCCACATAACCCTTAGATATACCTTTTTGAGAGCATTTCATGCTCATTAATGTCATGGTGTGTTACTTTGAGTTATATATTAGAATTCACTGGATATATGTATAATACATTTAGGGATGACAAAAACATCTATTCAACTTGATACCCGTAAGGTCTCACCACGAATAAGGTGGGAATTACCTACCTAATCAAGTAAACGGGTCAGGGACAGGGGCGGAGATCATTGCCCTGAAATGGGTGCATGACGGGTATGGGAAACATAGTCCCCGCCCCGCTATCCATCCCGCTTAAAATTTGTTTTAAATTTAATTTTTTTATCAAACGAAAATAAAAAAATTATCATCATTTTTAAAGAGAATGTGAGTTGTTCTTAACAAATTGGAAAAAAAATAATGTTTACTAACTAAAGACAAAAAAAATAAAAACAAGAAATAAAATAAATGGGGTAGGATTTATGTTACGCCTCATACCCGCGCCCGTTGCCATCCCTA
>CAIGRT010163820.1:0-10243 GCA_903798405.1 Fraxinus platypoda
TTAAATATATATTGAAAAAGAAAAAAGTAAGATACTATTGAAATAATTAAATTGTATTAGGGCTAAAATCGTCCAGAAAATGATTTTCACTTGACGCGATATTAAATATATTATGGATATATTGAAAAGTAAGGAAATATTTTGTATTTACGTGAGAAATTATTTTATTAAGAGAAATGTGGTTGAAAATGAGTCTTTAAAAATAACTTATTGATATCAACCTGTCAAATAAATTGGCCAACAAATCTGCACCAATTCACCATCCATCTACGTAGTGGCGGATTTAGGATTAGAGTTTAGGTAGATCGGACATTGACCGTTGACTAGCGACAGCCAACGTCCATAATAGCAAGGTCGTTTATTTGTGTTATTTAACAACTCGTGACTAAAAGCGGTGGCGAGACTAGATGCACCACTAGAACTAGAAGAAATAAGTAGAGACTTTCGTTTTGATTGAAAAAATCGCTCCATAGTATGCAAAATACCCTTATTTATAATTCAATTAAAATTGGTTCAAAAACAAAGAACACAATAACTTAAAAAACAGAGCCACAATAATCATTTTTCAATTAAAATTAATTAAACATGCATCAATATATTAACAAAATCAATTAAAATTGGTCCCAATACATCAATCAATTTTTTTCCAAATTATTTATAATATGTAAAATTCTCCAATAATCATTTAGGTAGGAACTAGGTAGAAGGTATGGATTTTTTCTTGAATTATTTATCACAATTCATATTTATAACTCATAAAACATAAATGATAAATTCAAAAAATGAATTAAAAGAATAAAAACGAGAGAGAGAGAGAGAGAGAGAGAGAGAGGCTCACCACAGTCATTGAGACCAGAGAGGCCAACGACTCACCGGCAGCAACAGCAGGTTGCAGCGATTGAGGCTTGAGTTAGCAGGGCAGCAGGAGCCAGGAGGGAGGAAGGGTTTTCGTGGAATTGAAAATTTTAATGCCGTTAACATGAATGGTGGGTAATGGATTTGGTAATTGCTTTTCAATTGAACCATAGTTCCACCGTCCACGGTCCATGAAAATGAATTTGGGCCTAACTTTTTTAATAAAAAAGAGGCCCAAAGGCCCAAAACATAAAAAGCCCAATTCATAAACATGTGTCATCTTTCTTCTGGCTTCTTTCAAGTTTCATTCCCGCCTCTACAATTGAAGTTTCCTCCTCCCTGGTTGGCGGGCTCCCGACGGCAATCGTAAATTCCGACAGAGCCAGGTGCTGACTCCGCCACTGCATGTACTGATGTACGCATCACATTACACTAAAAACAAATCGTTAGTATGCAAATGTTAACATCCAAAAAAAGTTTGATATTACACATTTCAATTGACATCATTTAGCATAGTCACTTAACGTAGAGCACTCGCGACGTACATGTTATGTAATTTATAGATATAACAAGACTCAAATCTACTTTGAATACTTCATTCATGTAAAGCAATTTTTCAGTGTAAAATGAATACGTATTTAAATAATAACATCATATTTAGAAAACACAATTGAAAAAATATGCAAATAAAAACAAGTCTACTTTAATGGTAGATCGAAATAAAATTCATAAAATTAAACTCACACTCATTCTTTACGAGAGATTACCAATATCATAAATTGGTAAAAATATTTCTTAATTGTCAATCAAATTCTAATGTTTCATCTGTCTCAAATAAAAAAACTTATGAAAGTTGTGTTTATGAAAAGGTAAAAACTTGAAGAGAACACAATAGATACTTTAAGCGTGGTCATTAGTTTTGTAGTAAACACCATTTATTCCATAGGTTTGACTATTGATTAATTGAATTGACTTCTAGTAGTACGTAATTATTTATAGGTATTTATATGTACCTGCTGCATTATTATAAATACTCATAATACATGAACACAAGTTAAATTTATTTTATTTTCCAATAAAATTTCTTAAACAGTGTATAAATACACATGTCAAACAATTAAATTAACCTAAATGATAAAATTGTACATAAAATGATTCTCATCCATTGGGACTTTTGACATGTTAAAAATAAAATTAAAAACTATTGACTTAGGATTAAATATTATTATTTATAAAATCATATTGGGTCGATTTAGTTGAGCTGGATTTTGTGCCAAATGTGGAAATTGGCAGTAGTCAATTGAACAACAAAACTTGAAAATGAACATGATTCAAATTGGTGAATATTGTGAAACACTTTCATCGATGTTCTTTAATTTGACATTTTGAAAACCCGTAAAGAATCCATAAAGAGAAATTAAAAATTATCGTATTTTCTGACTATAAATTTTCATACGAATGTGTGAGCATTCAAAATATAAAACAATTCTAACTCGAAAATAGAGAACTCTTTCTCTCATTTAATTTATCACAATTAAAACATGCCCTTGTTTTTAATAAACTCATGACATTTCAACTCTTCATTCAAGGCTCATATATTTGATAATGACTAACATATATAACACACCAAGTATAGTAATATAAGCATTTTTACACTCTTATATACTAAACTAATTTGGTAACACCCCAAAGACGTGGTATACGCGAGATTGCATTTTTTTGGTGCTTAGCATTATATTTATTTTGGACTTAATAAAGGATTTTTTGCACACTTGTCGATGTCTTCATTTCATTACATCTTCCAACTTTTCCATTTCACAAGTACTTATCATTATTGCACGAGTCATCGGCCTTTTTAGTAGCATTTCGAGTGATAATTGTTAAGAATTAAGGTTCTATCTTAAAAAGTCAACATTATTAAGAGGAGTAACCCAATCCTTTATAAGTTGATTTTTGTTTACATCTTTATTCAATGTGAGATTCTATCCCTTAACATGCCCCCGCAAGATGGTGGCTCGTTTGAGCATGTCAATCTTGAAATCCGTATGCTCTCTTTTGGAGTCTTAATCGGATTGAATTGCTCGTTAGAGCATAATGAACTTTAATACCATGTCAAGATTTGAGGTTCCATTTTAAATTGTCAACCTTATTAAAAGGAGTAACTCAATCATTTATAAGTTGGTTTATGTTTACATCTTTATTGGATGTGAGATTCTATTCCTTAACAATAATATCGCGTAAAATCAAAGTGTTCGTGAAACATTTAAAAATAATGCGGAAATTTTAAAATATTTTACTGCCAAAACATTTCAATTTTACTTTGTCTAATAACAATCTAAAAACGTATTGGTGATAATTAATCTACTATTGGTAATGTATAGAATCGGTGGTGTTTCATATTAGAAAATGAATAACCATATTTAAGAATAATGACCATACAAATTTTTGCTAAAAATTAAAAATGTGGGAAGTTTTATACAGAGAATTATGCAACTAGCTTCCAATATAATTCTCAAAATGCTACCAGATGCAATGCTTTGGAGCAATTTTTAAAACCTGACACATGAAAATAATTTATTATTTTTTTCAATGTCTCGTCAAAAAAATTAAACTTTGAATCAGTTACCATAAATAGTTCAGTGTTATTCTAAAGACTCACTTCAAGGGATATCCAGGTGGCAGCTCAATTGGTTTTTAGGGGCCTCAAGATGGATCGAAATGGCATCTATTATTTTACATAGTTAATTCGATACATAAAAATAAATCCAGATGAAGTTTCTAAATCCACACAATTAACATAAATTAAGAAATCAAATTGCTAGTAATTATACACACAAATCGCCAAATGAAGATAAACGAAAAACGCAAAGGGAAACTATACCCATAGATGGAGCACTATACAAGCTTTTTGAGAATTCCAAATAGTGGTAGTTTGGGGATTCAATTTTACCGGAGAAAGGAGGAATATCGGTGGTGATGATGAAAGGAAATGGCGATGGCTAACTGTGAGATTTAGGGATTATAGAAGGTAATTAAGGGTGTTCGGAAGAGGTTTTTATGAATTCTATAGTGTTTTAATATATAGATTTTAAACGTTGGATTAATTCAAATTAAAAGTCACGATTATTTGTCAAAAAGATTTGTCATATCCATGAGTAGCAGCAGGCCCAATATAAAGAGTGCATAAAAAAAGGAAAAGAGAACTGCAAGTGAGGATGTAAGTCAACAATTGTTCAGATTGCAACATGATACAAGATTCATTACCTCTTTGTAGTCCTTGCATTTTAGCTTGCAAGGTGCATTGTTCAGATTGCAACATGATACAGACAGAGATTTGTTTATTTACATGTCCATCCAACCACATAGTGAAGGAGAACAAACATACCACTAACTGCCTAAGAAAGATCATGTTGATCGTTATGGAATATTAGAAGTGCATGTCATCTGAATTTCATATAGATTTTTAAACACAAACTTGCACTATGAACATTTATTAAATCCATTAATTTTTTCTTCGACTGCTAGAATATTTGGAGCTATGCTTCGTAGTTCAGAAAATACCAACATTTCCAACATTTTTCCATGCCTTAGAAAGTACTCAACCAACAGAATATTTTCAGATTTATCACTGAATATGCAAAATTCAATCCTCATAAGGTGTTATGCCAAACACAAAGGTATGGTGTTTGACTAACGAATTAGAGCTACATCCCCTACTGAAATAGATGCCTAAGTGCTTTTTAAGTAAGCATACCATTGAAAATAAAATTATTGTGTTAGAAAATTTATTATTTGCTTCTTAATCTAGAAGACAAATATAGCTCACCGAATGAATGGCCAGTTCTTTAAGTTGGGAAGCACTTTTAAGGATGTCCGGTAATATTTGGGGATCACGAATCTTCAGCTCCAAAGTTGTCACATATTCTAACAAAGAATTCAAGTGACTTGGTTGCAGCCTTTGTGAAAATAAAAAAGAGTATGAGAAAAATATACTAAAATAACTAATTCTGTTATTAGAATATAAGTTTCCAATGTTAGATTTTACCAGTATCGCATTTTGTAACAAATAGAGGGACTTCACACCGCTAAAATTGTTGACAAAATTGTACACTTTCTCCCGATCTTGCACATCCTCTAAAATAAGAATTTCCACTCTGGCAAGAAACTTAAGTTTCGTCATCAAGTTGAACTTAAGTGACTTGGTAGTTAAAAAAATTCTAGTTTCAGCGCATCAATAGAAAGTTTAGAGTCTGACATATCATCACTACCAAATTTGAAAGAGAACTTTTTAAGGTCTTGCATGGTAATATAAAAAACTTTTATGTCCCAGTGAACCAAATAACAAAACCTCCACCAAAGATTTACAGCTTTCGAAGAACCGTTTCATGGAATCACTACCCGATAGGATTAAATATTTTGAGCGGAACACCTTCAGATTAAGTAGGAATACGAGTTCAAGGACAACAAAATCAATACGTCCTCTAAGCATCAGCACCACAAGTCTTGTTGGTGTCAACACTTCTTGTCGTAATCTTCCATTAGATGCATTTTTTCCCAGCCAAATGTCAATTTCCTTCACTTGATTTCATACTGCAGCACGAATTATTGCCTCAATAGCACTATCACTAAATTGAAAGTAGAATTTGTCTAAAACCAAACATTCCAAACTCTAAACTATATTCCCGATAACTCCTGTCACTATGTTTCAATGAATCATCCAATACTATATTAGGAAGAATAAGAGGAATGTTTATCCATCTCTAGGATCGAGTGGAGATTGCAATAGTTGACTTAGTGTCAAGTTTTGACAATATACAGAGAACGATATCATCATGTAGTGAACTTATGTGAGTAGAAATACATTTTGAACCATGAGATTTGGGTGCTCTTAATCTCGAATCCTACAATAACTAACATATACACATGACATTAGTTTCAGAAAAGAAAACATGGGCTATTGGGAAATGCCAGGGAAAAGAACAAAAGTATCGCAATACGAAGCTGACATTGGCGTCGGTGTTGCTGTCAGTGGAGGAGATGGAAGTGTGATACCATTTTGTAAAAAAAAAAATTGAAATTGACTTGAGCTTGAGAAATTATTTAAAAAATAAAAACATGAATTTAAAACACACAACAAAGAAATTGAACATAATTCATTCAAAAGTAATCCATGAACCATGAGATTTGGGTGTTTCGATCTCGAATCCTACAATAATTAACATATACAAGGCCATTAGTTTCAGAAAAGAAAACGTGGACTATTAGGAAATGTCGGGGAAAAGAATGAAATTCTAACAATAGAATGCTGACATCGATGTCGGCGTCGACGTTGGCGTTACTGTCGGTGGAGGAGGTGAAAGTATGATACGATTTCGTAAAAAAAAAATTGAAATCGTAGTAGAGAGAAAGTGAAGGCTTATCCATCTCCTAGATCGAGTGGAGATTGCAACAACATACTTATTGTCAAGTTTGGACAATATACATAGAAAGATATCATCATGTAGTGAACTTATGTGAGTAAAAATACATTTTGAACCATGAGATTTAGGTTCTTCGATCTCAAATCCTACAATAATAACATATACACAGGAAATTAGTTTTTGAAAAGAAAACGTGGGCTATTAAGAAATGTCGGGGAAAAAAACGAAAGTCTAACAATATAAAGCCGACGTCGACGTTGGCGTTCCTATTAGTGGAGGAGGTGGAAGTGTGAGCACCACAAGTCTTGTTGGTGTCAACACTTCTTGTGGTAATCTCCCATTAGATGAATTTTTTTCTTGGTGTCAATTTCATACCGCAGCACGAATAATTGCTTCAATAGCACTATCACTAAATTGGAAGTGGAATTTGCCATAAACAAAACATTCCGAACTCTAAACTGTATTCCCGATAACTCCTGTCACTATGTTTCAATGAATTGCCCAATACTATATTAGGGAGAGTAAGATGAATGTTTTTCCATCTCCAAGATCGAGTGGAGATTTCAATAGCTGACTTAGTGTCAAGTTTTGACAATAGACAGAGAACAATGAGATTTGGGTGTTCTTAATCTCGAATCCTACAATAACTAACATATACACATGACATTAGTATCAGAAAAGAAAACATGGGCCATTGGGAAATGCTAGGGAAAAGAACGAAAGTCTCACAATACGAAGCTGACATTGGCGTCGCTGTCGGATGTGTGATACCATTTTGTAAAAAAAAAAAATTGAAATTGACCAATCTCAAATCCTATAATAACAAACATATACACATGACATTAGTTTTAGAAAAGAAAATATGGGCTACTGGGAAATATCAGGGAAAAGAACGAAAGTCTCACAATACGAAGCTGACATTGGCGTCGGTGTTGCTGTCGGTGGAGGAGATTGGAAGTGTGACACCATTTTGTAAAAAAAAAAATTGAAATTGACTTGAGCTTGAAAAATGATTTAAAAAATAAAAACATGAATTTAAAACACACAACAAAGAAATTGAACATAATTCATTCAAAAGTAATCCATGAACCATGAGATTTGGGTGTTTCGATCAACAATCCTACAATAATTAACATATACAATGCCATTAGTTTCAGAAAAGAAAACGTGGACTATTAGGAAATGTCGGGGAAAAAAATGAAATTCTAACAATAGAATGCCGACGTCGATGTCGGCGTCGACTTTGGCGTTCCTGTCGGTGGAAGAGGTGGAAGTATAATACAATTTCGTAAAAAAAATAAAAATTGAAATCGTAGTGGAGAGAAAGTGAAGGCTTATCCATCTCCTGGATCGAGTGGAGATTGCAACAACATACTTATTGTCAAGTTTGGACAATATACATAGAAAGATATCATCATGTAGTGAACTTTATGTGAGTAAAAATACATTTTGAACCATGAGATTTAGGTTCTTCGATCTTGAATCCTACAATAATAACATATACACAGGAGATTAGTTTTTGAAAAGAAAACATAGGCTATTAAGAAATGTCGGGAAAAAAAATGAAAGTCTAACAATATAAAGCCGACGTCGACGTTGGCGTTCCTATTGGTGGAGGAGGTGGAAGTGTGAGCACCACAAGTCTTGTTGGTGTCAACACTTCTTGTGGTAATCTCCCATTAGATGGATTTTTTCCCAACCAAATATCAATTTCCTTCACTTGATTTCATACCGCAGCACGAATAATTGCTTCAATAGCATCACTAAATTGAAAGTGGAATTTGCCATAAACAAAACATTCCAAACTCAACTATATTCCCGATAACTCTTGTCACTATGTTTCAATGAATTGTCCAATACTGTATTAGGGAGAGTAAGATGAATGTTTATCCATCTCTAGGATCGAGTGGAGATTTCAATAGCTGACTTAGTGTCAAGTTTTGACAATATACAGAGAACGATATCATCATGTAGCGAACTTATGTGAGTAGAAATACATTTTGAACCATTAGATTTGGGTGCTTCGATCTCGAATCCTACAATAATTAACATATACACAGGCCATTAGTTTCAAAAAAGAAAACATGGGCCACTGGGAAATGACAGGGAAAAGAACAAAAGTCTCACAATACGAAGCTGACATTGGCGTCGGTGTTGCTGTCGGTGGAGGAGATTGGAAGTGTGACACCATTTTGTAAAAAAAAAAAAAAATTGAAATTGACTTGAGCTTGAAAAATGATTAAAAAAAATAAAAACATGAATTTGAAACACACAACAAAGAAATTGAACATAATTCATTCAAAAGTAATCCATGAACCATGAGATTTGAGTGTTTCGATCTCGAATCCCACAATAATTAACATATACATGGCCATTAGTTTCAAAAAAGAAAACGTGGACTATTAGAAAATGTCGGGGAAAAAATGAAATTCTAACAATAGAATGCCGACGTCGATGTCGGCCTCGACATTGGAGTTCATGTCGGTGGAGGAGGTGGAAGTATGATACAATTTGGTAAAAAAAAAAAAAAATTGAAATTGTAGTGGAGAGAAAGGTGAAGGCTTATCCATCTTCTGGATTGAGTGGAGGTTGCAACAACATACTTATTGTCAAGTTTGGACAATATACATAGAAAGATATCATTATGTAGTGAACTTATGTGAGTAAAAATACATTTTGAACCATGAGATTTAGGTTCTTCGATCTCGAATCCTACAATAATAAATATACACAGGTCATTAGTTTTAGAAAAGAAAACAGGGGCTATTAGGAAATGTCGGGGAAAAAACGAAAGACTAACAATACAAAGCCGACGTCGACGTTGGCGTTCCTATTGGTGGAGGAGGTGGAAGTGTGAGCACCACAAGTCTTGTTGGTGTCAACACTTCTTGTGGTAATCTCCCATTAGATGCATTTTTTCGCAGTCAAATATCAATTTCCTTCACTTGATTTCATACCGCAGCACGAATTATTGCCTCAATAGCACTATCACTAAATTGGAAGTGGAATTTGTCATAAACCAAACATTCCAAACTCTAAACTATATTCCCGATAACTCCTGTCACTATGTTTCAATGAATCGTCCAATACTATATTAGGGAGAGTAAGATGAATGTTTATCCATTTCTAAGATCGAGTGGAGATTTCAATAGCTGACTTAGTGTCAAGTTTTGACAATAGACAGAGAACGATATCATCATGTAGCGAACTTATGTGAGTAGAAATACATTTTGAACCATGAGATTTGGGTAATCTTAATCTCGAATCCTACAATAACTAACATATACACGACATTAGTTTCAGAAAAGAAAACATGGGCTATTGGGAAATGACAGGGAAAAGAACGAAAGTGTCACAATACGAAGCTGACATTGGTGTCGGTGTTGCTGTCGGTGGAGGAGATTGGAAGTGTGACACCATTTTGTAAAAAAAAAAATTGAAATTGACTTGAGCTTGAGAAATGATTTAAAAAATAAAAACATGAATTTAAAACACACAACAAAGCAATTGAACATAATTCATTAAAAATAATCCATGAACCATTAAAAAGGAATCTCAAAGATAAGGTAGACTAGTCAAAGATATACACACCTCTAATTACTCTCTCTTTCTCTCCAGATTTTATCTATAAATAGAGGCTGGACACACCAAAATACTCATTAAGAAAAAGTATATCGCGATTCAGTGTTCATAAATCAGAGAGAAACATGGGTTCCAAGAAAATTCTCTTNCTCCAGATTTTATCTATAAATAGAGGCTGGACACACCAAAATACTCATTAAGAAAAAGTATATCGCGATTCAGTGTTCATAAATCAGAGAGAAACATGGGTTCCAAGAAAATTCTCTTTTGCATTTTCTTGGCAGCGATTCTTCTAATTACTTCAGAAGTGGCAGCAGCTAGAGAAATGGCTGAGACTTCTAACTGTAATTACTTATAAAATTTATCTGATGATCAGCATTTTTTAT
>CAIGRT010163902.1:0-12354 GCA_903798405.1 Fraxinus platypoda
ACGCCCTTAATTAACAAAAAAAAATTACATATTTATTAATAACAAATTAATTATTAAACAAAAATATTAAATATAAACTAAGCAAACGTGCATTGCACGTTGCTTGCACCTAGTATATATATATATATGTATGAGGCGCATGCCGTTTTTAAAAAAAATAAAAATAAAAATTCTACTTTTTTTGAGCCATTTCTGGCATCTAATGGCTAATGTACACGTAGGAACTAATTAGTGTGGACAATTTTTTGGATTCATTTATCTCAAAAACTGTCTCCAATTTTCTAGTTTTTGAAGAATTATTAATAATTAAAATATTTATGATTTTAGTTGTTTGACTACTTTATTTTTTAAATGATAATTCAATATTTTAAAATATTAAAAATAAAAATACTTTTTACTCTTAAACTCGTTAAATTTGAGGTTGGCTACACCACTTTAATATGAATTATGCCCTAGAACAATATTAATAAATTAACCATTCGAAGCGAAAATTTGATTACTAAACTAAACAAGTTTATTGTACCGTCTCCTCTTTATAAACGGAAGTTAGGCAATTGGTATCAATTTTGCACAGTTGCGTGAGAATTGATACAACTCTTTTCCACGGAACCTTTTTCAATTTCTTGCTCGGACGTGACACTTCTTCATACTCATTGAACTCAAATTGATGCGGCTATGCTTCCATATTTATTTATTTTGTAGCTTTCGAATAAAGAAAAGTGGGCCCTTTACACCGTGGTGAAGAGAAAAGTCACCTGATGCCCAATTTTTCGACTTTTCAATACACAAAAAATACCAGTCCAATATTTTGCATTAATTGAGTAGATCTCTAGTCATAAAGTGGATTTAAATTGACTTTTCAATTGACCAAAGTATACAAAGCAAAATTCTTCATGAATTTGTAACAGATTTTCTGGAATAAAAATTCTTCATGAAATTTCATAATTTCGGAAAAATTACTAATTAAGCCCCCGTTTGGTGCACATTTTGAAGGTAAAAATGCGTTTTTACTGTTGATGTGATGGAGAATATGTGGTTGAAAAAGAATGAAAAGTTATTGATGTGATGGAAAATATTATTTTATTGAAGAATGTGTGGTTGAAAATGAGTAGAAGATTGAGAATGAAAAAAATAATGTGAACCAAACATGGCCTAAGATAGAGGGATTTTCATTTATTACATATTATTATAGATTTTTCTCAATATTTGTGGATAAGATTGTTAAGAATATTCAATTATTGTGATTCTTANATAATGTGAACCAAACATGGCCTAAGATAGAGGGATTTTCATTTATTACATATTATTATAGATTTTTCTCAATATTTGTGGATAAGATTGTTAAGAATATTCAATTATTGTGATTCTTAAATTAAAATAAATGAGTATTAATATACGTACACTTGATGATATATTAATAATATAGAACATGAATCAATTATCTATTTTTTTTATTAATAATAATAATGTCTGGTCACCGTGTTTTCGAGATACCTATCAAATTACAGAAAAGTAATATATATCATCTAGAAAAGTTAAAGTCGTCTAATTTTATCTCTGTCAATATTGAAATGTCTTAAAACGTATATTTTTAAAATATAAAGCCCTCGTGTGGAAGAGATTATTTAAAAAAAATATATTTGAAGCATATATAAATAAAAATTAATTAATTTTTTTTGTAGAATATGCAATTAAAAATGAGTAACTCTCGCACACAAGCACATATTTTGCTGCTGACTTAGCAGCCAAATTACTTTAATTCTAAAACCATGTTTCAGGCCAATAACATTCAATTCCTCTGTTACAAATAATTCAAACAGATGCAACTAAAAAAATCAAAACTCAATTGATTAATCAGATTTCGTAATTAATTATTCTCATGCTGACCAATAGCTGAGGAGGAAAGCATACTAACCAATATTACACAATTAAATAAATGAACATCATTTTCACAGCATGAATCTTATAGAGATAAGTTGATTTATAGCTATACAAACTATATACACTGTACGCATTTAGAGAGAGAGAGAGAGAGAGAGAGAGAGAGAGAGAGAGATGTACATGTATGTCAAGGGGTGTAGAAATGCATTAATATTTTAATTTAGTTGAGGCGAGAAAACGAAAGCTATACCGGGGAAGATGGGAAAGAGAGAGAAAGAAGCATGGATGGTGGTGTTGTTGAAGAAGCAGAGGGAGCAAAAAATGGTCATGGAGATTCGAGCCACCACCATTACTAGTGCTAGTATTAGAAAGGGAAACTTCTCTGTACTCTTCCTTTTTCTCCTTTTTATTCTCATTCTCTTCATCCTTTAATTCTTTAATTTAATCATAATGCACTTTTTTTTACCTTTATCTTTTCAATATCAAGATTTGATTTTCTATTGCTATTCCTATTCTAATTCTAGACAGTTGAAATAAGCCCATATTTTTTCTTGTTTTTCGATCTGAGTTCTGGGGTTTTGTTTTAATTGGTAAGGTACTTTTGGGTACTGAATTCAAGAACTTTCTTGATACGTGTTGATTGGGGGACTTCTTTTTTGACTATCTTAAGTGAAATTTTGTGGTATTAACTGTTTGATTAAGGAAAGTTTAATCTGATATGTGTTTTCTGTGTTTTTGGTGCTAAGTTCTGTATCTTGTGACGTTTTTAATGTAAGTGTCAATCTTGGATTCTAATCTTGATGATGAGTTTATTGGAATTTGCCTAAGGAAACTGTAAAACCCTTTGGTGGTTGTGCTGCTGTTGTTCTGATTTTACACGTTTTTATGATTATAGTAATTTTGGGTGTACATATAGTTACAATTTATGTGAATTTGTGGGAGCAAGTTCCCCCTTGGTGATATTTTGTGATTCCTTGGGGGAAAATTACCTTGTGTCTCTTACAGATTTTTCTGGAAAAGAAAAAACCCATACATGACTTGCAAAAGGAAAATGGAAAAAAACCCACCAATTTTATTGTGGGTTTACTAATTTTGGTCGATGTGCAGATGAAATTTCCCTTTTTAACAGACAAATTGATATACTAGCCATCTTGTAGAGTTTAGATTAGGAGAAAAACAGAATTGTAGTCTTTTGGGTGCTGGGTTATTGCTGGTCTATGGGAATAACTGATAATTCGATACTGGATTTAATTGAGAAGGTTAGATCTTGGATTTCTTGGGGAAAAAGTGGTCAAAATTCCATATCAGGTGGACTTCAGATTAAGAGTTGCGAAATTTGTTCCCATTGTGATAGCAGTATATCAGAATCTTCCCTCAATTACCACTGTCAAAACTGCGGACGAGTATTGTGTGGAAACTGTGCGCGGGAACTTGCATTGGGACATTTGGAAGAAACAACAGAGACAGTGTTTGACAACAAGTTTTGCAAGTTTTGTTTAGAACTTGGTCCCTGGAGCAGCTGCGCAAGAATGTATAGTGGTAAGGTTTATTTTTCTGAATCTCCAAGACAAAGCCCAGAATCACCATCACCAAGTTTTAGTGGTGAGAGATTTGATGATCATTCCCGCCATGCTCTGGCTAAAAATATCAACACATCATTTTCGAATCATCCATCTCCAGTGTCTGATCCTCATTCACCAAGTAGGTATGTGACGGGGTTAATTGTTGCTCCAAAGTTTTATGGATCACATGATTGTAAATTTTTAATCTATTTCCCACTAAGTATTTGTTTTTGATAACGTTTATTATTGTTGAATTTTGTTTATACCCTGAACTGAAGTATTCATGTTCGTTGAATGCTAATCAAATATAAACATTTCATTTTGATATTACTACCAAGTCAGACATGGCTAGTCAGAATATTTCCTAGCCAGTGATATTCAGATTAAAGCATATGCAGTAAAGCAATATTTTGAGGTTGTATAGTAATTTATTTGATCTTTAGCTCTGTAATTTTTATGCTTATATGTATCACATAAATAACATAAGTGGTGTCCTTGAGTGTTTTGGAGGACATTATATTGAATTTGAAGATCTAATTTTAAGAAGTTTGCATTTGTTCTGCTATAACTTGCTCCTTCTGAGGTTGAAAGTTTTATGGTTATGTTTGTGATTGCAGGAGCGATGAAGATGAGGGAGAGGATTCCACAAGTCGCTTTTTCAGTGCTTCAAGTGAATGCTTACAGTATAGTTCTGATGTTGATTTAAGTAGTGTTAGTGCTAGGCATGGAAATTATAGTTTTACGTCTGTTGGATCAAGCCCTTCAGACAGCCCCTCTAGGATCCATATTATTTCCGATAGGGTTGGGCATCATGTACAGCAAGAGAAAGGTGGAACTGCTAGATCACAGAATGATGGTCCACATGATCAAGAGACTGTGGCTGTTTTAAAAGGGACCGGGGATCCCGAAAGTGTTGATCATCTGTTGATATTCCAGAATAAGCATGAAAAACTATTGGATTTTGAAGCCAATCGTCTCATTTGGTTACCTCCTCCACCTGATGATGTATCTAATGAGGCAGAAAATAATTTCTTTACTTATGATGATGAGGATGACGAAGTTGGGGAGCTAGGAGCAATGTTTTCCGCTACTGATAGTCTGGATAGCATGTTTTTGGCAAAGGAAAAGCTAAATCTTGTTCATAAAGAGCCCTTGAAAGCTGTGGTGCAGGGGTATTTTAGGTCTCTTGTGTCGCAGCTGTTGCGCGTCCATGGTATAATGGTTTCCAAAGAGAACTGTGCTGAGGACTGGCTTGACATAATTATGGAAATAGCATGGCAAGCTGCAAACTTTGTGAAGCCAGATACTAGTAGAGGTGGCAGCATGGATCCCTGTGACTATGTTAGGGTTAAATGTGTAGCTTCAGGAAGTCCTAGGGAAAGGTAAACATCTGGTATTATTGAACAATTTGTTATCTGCCTTGTTTTGTCAGATTCATTTGTTAAAAACAATACATTCTTCATTAATAATTTAAAAATATAATGTTAATAT
Source organism: Fraxinus platypoda (assembly GCA_903798405.1). Lineage (NCBI taxonomy): Eukaryota > Viridiplantae > Streptophyta > Magnoliopsida > Lamiales > Oleaceae > Fraxinus > Fraxinus platypoda. The sequence goes on from CAIGRT010163902.1 coordinate 4,935, forward strand.
GTTACTCAATGCAGCATGTTTGTTAAAGGGGTAGTTTGTTCCAAGAATATAAAACACAAGCGCATGACATCACAATACATGAACCCTAGACTACTTCTCTTAGGAGGAGCTCTTGAGTACCAAAGAGTTCCCAATCAGCTGGCATCTTTTGATACATTACTGCAGCAGGTTCATTCTTGATTAGCTTTTTTTCCTTTCCATTTCTTTAAGATATTAAAATCTATTAAGCATGAATTTATTTTTGAATCAGGGAAACGATCATCTGAAGATGATTGTTTCGAAGATAGAGTTGCATCGTCCAAATGTGCTGCTTGTGGAGAAAAGTGTATCTTCATTTGCTCAAGAACATCTGCTAGCAAAGGAGATCTCATTAGTTTTAAATGTTAAAAGGCCTCTGTTGGAGCGGATTGCTAGATGCACTGGTGCAACTATAACTCCATCGGTTGATCATTTATCCACAACGCGGTTAGGGCACTGTGAACTTTTCCATTTGGAGAGAGTTTCAGAAGACCACAAGCCTCTGAATCAGTTCAACAAGAAGCCCTCAAAAACCTTGATGTTTTTTGAGGGATGTCCCAGGCGGTTAGGTTGCACGGTAATTTTTATTTTTTATTTTTTTTCTGTTTTTGGAACTTATAAGTATATTATTTATTGTTTTATCTGAGCACGCATCATATGAATTGATTATTTCCTGCTTCGTGATCATTTATAGTTTTGCTAGTTGCCAAACTATGATATAGGACTCCTTCCCAGTCTATTTCATTTGTTATTTCTAAGAGTAATGCTATGTAGCCTAACTTGTGTAGCAGTCTATGTTGCGATACATGGTAGGTGCAATTAAATGTGCTCCCATAGCCTCGCAGGAAATTGATATTATCTTTGAATGCCATGTATTGCCACATAGACCGGTGTTATACATCACTAAGAAGTATTTAGGTTATATAGAATAACATGGGAATGGGGAAAGCAGGAGAAAGAGAGAGCTAATTCTATTCTGCATTTGTAGGTTGTACTGAAGGGATCATGTCGTGAAGAACTTAAGAAGGTGAAAAGTGTAGTACAGTATGCTATCTTTGCGGCATATCATTTATCACTTGAGACCTCATTTCTTGCTGACGAGGGTGCTAGTCTTCCTAAAATGGCAGTAAAACCTTCATCCTCCATGCCAAAGCAGATGAGTACTAATAATTCTCCCACAGTGATCCCTATTTCTGCTGTTCCCTCCAGTTACCCTGAAGAAATGGATATTCCTAACATTGACGTGGGATCTACAGATCTCCATCTGGAGCTTGGGCTACATGAGTCACTGTCTGAACTTGGTCATGCTGGTGATGATGATCCCCGTATGGCCGATGGGTACAGATTTGTAGATGCACTCTCTGATGCATGTGATGATAATTTGGCTGGCTTCGGAAATTATGCACAGGCAGGATTGCTAGGTCATGAAGAGGGCCAATCAGGTGAAGTTTCTGAACTTTCTGCACTTGAGAGGGTTGATGAGATTGACGACTCAAGTGAATATTATTCAGCTAACGATGGTCACCAGAGCATATTAGTTTCTTTTTCTAGTCATCATATGCTAAATGGAACTGTATGTGAACGTTCTCGACTCCTGCGTATCAAATTCTACGGTCCTTCTGATAAACCATTGGGGAGGTATCTTCGGGATGATCTATTTGATCAGGTAACCTTTCTTTTGGGTCCGCTTTTCCTTTCGTCCTGTTGTCTAGTTGCTTTAGTTAATAATTGCTATTTGTGTTGCCAGTCGTCGTGCTGTAGATCATGCAAGGAGCCAGCTGAAGCCCATGTTATATGCTATATGCATCCACATGGGAATCTTACAGTAAATGTCAGACACGTCCCCTCAGTGAATCTTCCTGGAGAGCGAGATGGAAAGATATGGATGTGGCACAGATGCCTCAGGTGTGCACCCATTGACGGAGTTCCGCCAGCCACTAAAAAGGTGGTGATGTCTGATGCTGCCTGGGGACTTTCTTTTGGAAAGTTTCTTGAGCTTAGTTTTTCAAATCATGCAACTGCTAACCGTGTTGCAAGCTGTGGTCACTCTCTGCAAAGGGACTGCCTCAGGTTTTATGGGTAAGTTTTATGTTCAATTATATTTAAGTTCCATTACTGTTGTTCACGAACATGCTGATCATCAAAACCGTTTTGTTAATTTGTAATATTGGTGAAACAATGATTTGTTTTTCCTCTCCATCTTTTGACAGGTTTGGGAGTATTGTTGCTTTCTTTAAATATTCTCCTATTGATATTCTTTCTGTATGTTTGCCGCCATCGATTCTTGAATTCAGCGGCCATGGTGAACAGACCTGGATACAAAAAGAAGCATCTGAGGTTTGTAGAATATTTGAAAATTTTTCCAGTTTTTGTTTCTCTGGAGATGTAATTTAATTATATATGTCTGCATCATAACTATCTGCTTTCACTTCCCTTAGCTTTTAAACAAAGCTGAAGCCTTGTATGCAGAGATATCAGCCGTTCTTCATCAAATTGAACAGAAAAGCTCATCTTTCACTAACGAATTCTCTAAAGCAAGTGAGTTGCATTGTCACATCTTGCTGTTAAAAGACATGGTTGCAACAGAATTGAATCATTACAAAGTGAGTACTGAATGCAGTTCAACGCTGTTCATGCGCTTCATGTAAATGTGTTCTAGTGTATCCTGGCTTCTCTGACTTATTTCAGTTTGTTTGAACAGGATTCACTTCTATTAATCGACGAAGAGATTTTAGACCTAGGTCATGCACCTGTTGACATTTTTGAGGTTAATCGTTTGAGACATTCACTAATGATGGCATCAAATTTTTGGGATCGCCGGCTACATTTATTGGACTCTCTCCTTAATGGGAGCTCCAGTCCCAATGCTCAGAATGATGATGCAGCTCATGGTAGCTTGAAAGAATCCGATGCATATTTGACAGATAGCAGTATTGAGTTTGGTCATGAAGATAATGTCCCTGATTTTTCAAAATTAGATGAATGCCCAAATGAGGCTGTATTATCCAAATACGAGGAGCCCAATTTTTCGCTGTTAGAGTCTAGGGTTCTGGAGAAATCTATATTAAGCAAATTTGAGCAGAATGTGGAGGACGGAATGCAAGCAGACAAGGAGAATGCAGTCATCAATTCATCATTAGAACGCCTCCCATCAGCTGGGTCCATTCTTTCCGATAAGATAGATTCTGCATGGACAGGCATAGATCAGCCTCCACTAAAAGCATCGTTGCTTGAAGCACTTAAAACAGATGTTCCTGTATCGACAGTATCCAAGCAGATAAATCAAAAAGAAAATCCAGCTTTTAGTAGACTGATGTCACCTACCAGAGTATACTCCTTCGACTCTGCCCAGAGACTTCAAGAAAGAATTAGTAAAGGACTGCCACCTTCTTCGTTGCATTTGTCTAATCTCAGATCTTTCCATGCTTCTGGTGATTATAAATATATGGTCAGAGATCCTGTTCCAAATGTACAAAGGACTTATTCTCAAATATTACCTCACGAAGCTGAGAAGTTAAATCTTTCAAAGGGTGTGTCACCCTCTTTAATCTCTTCTATTTCTCTTTTGCCTGAAGGAGCAAGATTGATGATCCCTCAAAATGTTCAAAATGAAGTTGTTATTGCTGTTTACGATAACGAGCCCACTAGCATAATATCGTATGTTCTTAGCTGCAAGGAGTATCAAGAATGGGTTGCTGATAAGCTAAATAGGCTTGAAGGAGGATCGAATATAAGACAGACAAAAAGGGTGAATTCTTTAGCTTCTGACCTTTCTACGTGGCAGTCCTTTGGTTCGCTGGACTTGGATTACATACACTATGGAAGTTATGATTCTGAAGATGCTTTGGCTACCGATGGTTCCCGATTCACAGATGCCAAGGGTTCTCCTCATCTAAGAATTTGTTTCGAAGATGAGTCTTCAAGCGCAGGTGGAAAGGTGAAATTTTCTGTTGTATGTTACTTCGCAAAACAATTTGATGCTCTTTGGAAGAGATGTTGTCCTAGCAATGTGGATTTTGTACATTCCTTAAGCCGCTGCAGGAGATGGAGTGCTCAGGGGGGAAAGAGTAATGTTTATTTTGCAAAGTCATTTGATGAACGATTCATAATCAAACAAGTAACAAAGACTGAGTTGGAATCCTTTGAAACATTTGCACCGGAGTATTTTAAATATTTAACAGATTCTCTTAGCTCAGGGAGTCCAACTTGCCTTGCGAAAATTCTTGGTATTTATCAGGTTAGACCTCATTTGTTATTTTTATTTGTTTGTTTCTATGTTGCATGAATATTTCAACTAGGATAGCGTGTTCGTGTCGAACACTTATCGAATACCAACACTCCTCCGACACTCTACCGTGGTCGTTTTCTTTCTTTATCAGGAATATAATATATTTTTAACCTAAAATTATTATTAAATAATAAATAGGTACTCATATTTAAAAGATTTCAAAAAAAAAAAAATTAATACCAAGTATGAAATTAAATTTATACTATATAAATGAAGAATTTTAAAAGATTCAATCAACGTGTCGGCGACATGTTGTGTCAGTAATTTTTAAAAAAATCGCGTGTCGGACACACGTTTCAGTGTCGGTGCATCATAGTCTGGTATCATTTATATGGTCATGCTCTTGCCAACATTACTGCATGCATGTTTCTTTGGTGCTTCTCTATAAACAATCTCATGTCAATGGAAATTGTTGCATTCTGTTCCTTTTTTTATCTGTTATTCTAAGCATATTTGAATAAGATCACCAACGTTACGCCCAAAAGTTCCAAGCCAGATAATTATTTGGTGACATGTTAGTGTTGGAAATGGTGCCAAGTGGAAAAAAAAAAAAAAAAAATTAGTAACAAGTAAAAAATAAATTTATATTATATATAAATAATTTTAAATATTTTAATTAATATATCGGCAACGTGTCTTGTCAATACTCTTTGAAAAATCGCGTGTCGAAGTATCCAACATGTGTCGTGTCGAACACACGTATTCATATCGGTGCATCATAAACTGCTATGTTGTACGGACACTTCAACTAGGGTAACATGTTCGTGTCTGACACGTGTCGGATACCGTCACTCCTTCGACAGTCTACCATGATCATTTTCTTTCTTTATCAGGAATATTATATATTTTTAACTCAAAATTATTATTAAATAATAAATAGATACTCATATTTAGAAGATTTCAATAAGAAAAATTAATAACAAGTAAAAAAAACTAAATTTATACTATATAAATAAATAATTTTTAAGATTTTTAGTAATGCGTCGACAACATGTCGTGTCAGACATACGTATCCGTGTAGGTACATTATAGGTTTGTTTCTTTGTATTTGTGATTCTAATCTATCGTTTTAATCTTAGGTCACCGTCAAATATTCAAAAGGCGGCAAGGAAACAAAAATGGATTTGATGGTGATGGAGAATCTCTTCTTTAAAAGAAGTATATCGAGGGTATATGATCTTAAGGGCTCTACACGGTCTCGTTATAACTCAGATACAACGGGAACAGATAAAGTATTATTAGATATGAACCTTTTAGAATCACTATGTACAAAACCTATATTCCTTGGAAGCAAAGCAAAAAGGAGCCTGGAAAGAGCTGTTTGGAACGATACATCCTTTTTAGCGGTAATCTACTTTTACAGCCTAATCTTGATGAATTTATTGAGTTTAGATCTCTAGTTTAAAGCTTTTCACAATTATGTTTATTTTAGTAAGTGTTTCGAAAAACTACACTGATTTCACCTGACATATTAACGATTGAAGATGTTATAGATGGTTCGAGAAAAGCACTGACAAGGACATGTTTCCATTTGCTTGATCTCTCTAAAATGAAAATGATTTTTCGTTGTTAACATGTTCGGATTTGTAGTCGAGAAAAATCAAGGAAAAGTTGTGCCTGCATGTAAATTTGTGTTCGATCTTTTTATTCTAATTAGTTTTACACTGATTGGTTAATATGATGATATTATGTTGATCTTCATGATCATTCATGATTACAGTCAGTTGATGTGATGGACTACTCCCTGTTGGTCGGGGTGGACGAAGAGCGCAAGGAGCTGGTTTTAGGAATAATCGATTTCATGAGGCAATACACTTGGGACAAGCAGTTGGAGACATGGGTAAAGGCATCCGGCCTACTTGGTGGACCAAAGCACGCATCGCCAACTATTATATCGCCAAAACAATACAAAAAAAGATTCAGAAAAGCAATGACAACCTACTTTCTTACAGTCCCGGATCAATGGTCGTCATAAGCATTTAAGTTTCTTCATTTCACGCACCTCCTGGGTAAATGGATATTCGGTACATTTTTAGTTTGGAACCCTATGGTCGAGGCAATGCTTTTGATTCGTTTGTAGAGCAACTGTTAATAAAATGTCAAATAGAAAAGAATTAATTGCACAAAACTGGAGACTGTAAATTCTGCATTCTAATTTTATTATTTTTATATATTTTTTGGTTTTTTTCTGTAGGTGGGAGAAACTCTGTTATGGTCCATCGTACTTGTAAATTCGTACAATTATTATTGAAAAATACTTCAAAATTATCATTTCTTGTTTACATATTTGAACCCCCATCCCCTTGTTCGTGTTCATCAACGCGTTATACCTTGAACAGAATGTCTTTGATCTCTATAATCTTAGAATCGATAATTATGCTTTGGAAGCCATAGAAAATGGAGTCATAGGAGAGCAATACAGCATCGTGCAGCATGAATGTTGGGCTTAGATGGCGAAAGTCAAGTAGTCTTAAATTAAAAGTTAGTTTCTGTTCTAAGCTGTTGTAAATTCGTTTTCATTGTTGGTATTGAATGGGAATTTCTGGGAAAAATTGTTCAGACTTGACTTTGCAGGTTGTGTGCATGTGGATATCTACATTTTAAAGGCATTTTTCTCTTGTTCATGTGCAAAGCCTGTATAGTGTGTCCTTTAAGGCAACTGAGAATCAATTTTCAATTATATTATTCCAAATCTTGCTTTGGCATTGAGCGAAGAAAATTGATCGAGAATTCTTTTATTATTATTATTATTATTTTTTATTTTTATGTTCCTTGGATATTGAGAAATGAACCTGTAATGTAAGGTGCCCTTTAAGAGAAAGATTGTTACTGAAGCTTTTATTGGATTTTTTTTTTGGCATTTTGACTTAAAATTAGTCGGTTCTGTTTTTCAATGGGGATGCAAGATTATAATATTAAAGTATTCATGAAATTTCAAACGAATTAAAGCAGAAGGTGTAATTAAATGTAACTAGACGAGGCGAAAATTCAAATGACATGACATCTCATAGGAGTTTACATAAGGCAAATAATGTAAATTGTTCACGAATATATATTTCGAATTAAAATCATATAAATTATTCAATATCCAAAAACATGTTTTTAATGTCAAAT
>CAIGRT010163911.1:0-11025 GCA_903798405.1 Fraxinus platypoda
CTGCCCTCTGACCAGGATCCGAATTTAATTGATTGAGGCCCAAAAGGTTAGCTAGACACTAATTCAATAGTTATGCCCAATAAGAAGAGAGGCCCATTGCTTCAATGTAATCAATCTTGTTACATGTGATTTATCGAATTTACACTTAGTACAATCTCACGGCGTCTTTCACATCTCACATTTAATCCAATCATTATAACAATTTCACCTCATCAATCTGTCAACCAATATATACAAATAGCTTAATCCCAATGTAACGACACCATCACCAAAAGAATGTCAAGCAGAAGGCAACTTTCGGAGCCAGTCCGACAAAATATCTCAAAGTTTAATAGCTGAGAAGTTTCCTCTACACAAGTTGGTTGATTCCATGACAGTTCCTTATATCTAAGAATAATGTTATTTATCATCATGATGATAAATTATCGATAATGTTACAGTTTATGTAGAATAATGAGACTAAACAGTTAATTTATATGAGAGAGCGGGGAGAGAGAAACATGAGGAATAATGAGTTGTCATATCACTGATGATTTAAATAGCATTACTCTACATCTAATAATAATTATTAAATGAATAGACGCAATTACTGTCTAAGAATTTGTTTGAAAAGTGTTAATAAGCAGTTTAAATTCTAAATATATAGAAATGATTGGAAAGTTATAATCAAGATTTGTGGGTGTTACCCACTAAAATATATCAAAAATGTAAAGAAACAAAACCGTACATTAAAAAAATAAAAATAAAAAAATTAATCCGACCATCATATAACGTCAAACGAACCTCACTTCACAAGGGAAGTTATTTTACTTGCTTTCTTATACATGACTGATGTTCCAAACAAGGAACTTACACAATTATTGTGGCAAAATGGAAGTAACAAAGAAGATACAAATGATAAATAGATCCCCTTATTTAGCAAATATTCAAAATCTCGAGGACCCAAAATCACGCTTAACTCAAATTAACGATGACTCATAGACTCAACGGTACAAGCTTTCAGATTTCAGGTTCTCAGCAATTTCAGTTTCCCACCGGTCACCATTCTCGAGTAGCTTCTCCTTGTCATAAAGAAGTTCCTATTGCAACGACAAATTAGTTATTTACTCCGATGTTTGATTAGCAATGGTTAGTTGAGGTATTAATTTAGTGAGAAGTTTTAACCTCGTGAGTTTCAGTAGCAAATTCAAAGTTGGGTCCTTCAACAATGGCGTCAACAGGACATGCTTCTTGGCAAAACCCGCAGTAAATGCACTTTGTCATGTCGATATCATACCTGATGAATTCAAAACGTCNCAGGACATGCTTCTTGGCAAAACCCGCAGTAAATGCACTTTGTCATGTCGATATCATACCTGATGAATTCAAAACGTCAAATAGAATGAGATGCATGGGGCAGACTTAGAGGAAAAGCAAGCGTGGAAAACAAAACTCTTACCTGGTTGTCCGGCGGCTCCCATCTTCACGTTCCTCGGCTTCAATGGTGATTGCTTGGGCGGGGCAAATCTGTCAAGGAACAAAATTACATCGAATAAACTGATGCTCATTAACATGCCGCAACATCAAGCTAACCAAGTACTGGCATAAAATTGAGGTAAAAGAAATTTAGCCTATGTTTGGCTCATGTTTAAAACCTGCTTATAAACACTCAAGCCACTTTCTATCCATACATTTCTAAGTACCCACAAGTATTATCTACTTATTCACCACTCATTTCTATCTATTTATAGACTAAACCATTTATAAATACTTCTCAAACATTCTTTTAGATGCACATGTAACCTAACCGTTTATAACACGGGCTGGTGCATATCTAGGCCTAACGTTAAGATGTTTACCATAGCAACATGATATACACCGAGTAAAAAACAATCCAGTGGATAAAATTACATTAATGTATAGCCCTTACAGCTTCGCACAGTTTGCAGGCAATACACCGTTCCTCTCCAGTTGGATATCGTCGGAGTGCATGTTCTCCACGAAAACGAGGACTCAAAGGGCCCTTCTCGAATGGATAGTTGATCTGCATAATAATAATATATTCAGATTTCAATCTATTCAATGGCACAAACAAGACCACATTCTGGCCCATGACTGGTGTTGCTAAAGTTCAATAACTAGCCACTTTAAAACCCTACCACCCACCATAGAAAAACTAACGATAAAGTAAAGCGATTTCACTTGGGAATTGAACGAAATGAACATTGTTCTTTGACAATGAATCAAATACTTGCAGTGGATTTCATTCAAGGGCTTACTCCAAAAGAGAAAATGAAAAAAAGAAGAAAGGAGTAGAAGCAGCAGCAAGGGGAAGGTGGTAAAGGTAATGTTAAACTAAAAACAAATAAATATACTGTCCACTTCAAAATGAGAAGTGGAAAAATAAAAAGAGAAGAGAAGCAAAACAAGGACACATACTGTAACTTTCTTCTCAAAGAAGTATTTGAGTGTCAGGCTCAGACCGCGAACCATTTCAGTAAGGAATAATGTGTTTATGCTCCGCTCAAAAACTGCAATTCATTAGCAAAGACCAGGGTTATAGTTGCACACAGAAGAGAATATGTAGAACATCAAGTACATTGACAAAGTTAAAGATCTTAAAATGCCTCTACCAGAATTCCAATCTTTTGATATCTCCTTTGCAAGCTGTTCTCTTTCTTCATCATCTGCAGTAAAAATAAGCCAAAATTACTTAAATATGTAGAAAGTGAGCATCTCATAAAGTTTTCCAACAAACAAACAGGTACTCAATGAAACAGGAAAACCATTTGATAAATTGATGGAGTCAAAGAGGCACGTTGAATTAACGGATGCAGGCTTGTTGCATTCTAAATGACCCTATGAATTCTGCATACTCCTAAAAAATATACTAACTAAATTGCGTCCCACAGAAATGTCTACCCAATTTTTCCAATAACGAGAAAAACTGCTTTATTTTAATGGACAAGTGACGAGCATGGTGAAGCCAACCTACAGAAACAATAATCTTGAACCTATTTTTTTCAGTAGCAACCATCTTTGTAGCTGATGATCTTGTTCTTTTCCAGAATATTATCTTACTAGCAAGAAAACTTTCACCGGTGCCCATTTCTAATTTCTAGATTTTACTGTATTAATTAGTAATTATTTACTTTCAAACCTTGCTACTGATATAAGCACATACAAATGTTCTAGCTTGGCCAGAGGAGGCTAATGGCAATGGACCCTAAAAACACTATGTCATATTTTAGATGTCATGTTAATTATGTAGCATATAGTTTCATACAAAACACTATGTTACATTTAATACAATCCCCTCAGGGCCACTGAGGTGAGTATCCGGCTGTAAAACTTCAGGGCTTCGTGGGATTAGTCGAGGTGCGTGCAAGTTGGCCCGGACATCCACGGTTATAAAAAAAAAAAAATTTAATACAATATGGAACCTTACTGCAGTGTAATTAATGTACTCTAAAAGCACAATAGTACAAGAATAGAGTTCAACAGCAACTTCAGTTCACTGAAAAGCATTAGAAAATTGGATAAGGAATTGGGATATATAAAGCCATCTTAATTCCACATATAAAACCATGAAAAAATCCACTTGACCATAGGTAAAATGAACCACGAGTTGCAACTGAAATTATCATCCCTAAGCCGGCAAAAGCATTTGCTACTCAGAAGTTGGAACATACCACATTACCTTGGCACATGTCCATCAGTAAGTCCATAGAGGTATTATCGTATTCAAGAAAGAAGAAAATCAAACTCTTAAAAGCACACCTTTGTCGGTAGAGAATGAGTGCTTGGTGGCAAATGAGCGTTCACCATAGATTGATCCGTAATGGTTGGAGCCCTGCAATGCTTGCCCTGCCAGAGCCTACATTTTTATGTTTCCCAGGAACAAGTACTTAGTATAGAATATCTACCAGAGAATACAAGTAGCGTTAAGAGTAGAAAAAGATCCAACAGAAATGTCACATGCATCAAGAAAGAGATACTAGCACTTCCTCTGAAAATTAATAATAAAAACTTGTATATTTTAAAAAACAAAGATTGCATGATTTTTTTCTGGGAGATTGATAATTTGATAGGTTTTTTTTCCAACTTATTGGGAGTGTATGAGAAAATAACAGTTAAGCAGTTGCCACGACACTTGATAAAAAAAAATTCCATCCGATACAGAAATTACTGAAACAAAGCATCTAACGAGTTTCAAATTCTCTAATTTAATCGTAACCTAATCCACTGATCCTTGAATACAAAATTAAGATTTTATTGGGGCAAGAAAAGCCAGCAGCTCCAGCACCAAAAATTCATCATTGCAACAGTAATTAGAACGTAAAATAGAGAGTTCAGGTTTCCAGATCGTCAGACTCTGAAAACTTAAAAACCTGTAAAAAAAGGGAAATCGACAGGAGGGCTTACGAGCTGGCGAGAGCGAAGAGAAGAAACGGATTTGCGAGCTAAAATGGAGGCCATTTTTGCCGTTGCAGATTCAGTGAGTGAGGTGCCGAGACTACTAACTCGCGGAATCGATCGGAAAATAGCTACAAATCACAGGCGGTGAAGAAATGCGTATTACTATTTTGATAAATTTCACTTCGCCCCCGAAAATTATTCCAATAATCACTTTAACTCCGTATTTATAGGGATAATTGGCACAAAACACCCCTATTCTTTGCCTCAATTGTAGAATGCTCCCCATCCTTTTGTTTTGGCAGAAAACCCCCATATGACATTTTCTATGAGGAATACAATATTTTAATTCATTTTCTCAATAAATTCTTGTGAAATAACAAATATACACTCTTCATGTCCTCAAATGAGAGTTTAATGGATTTTAAAACTTTATGCAAATTAGGATGTCCTCAACTCAAATTAAAATATAATTTAGCCTCTGTTTGATTTCCATTTCGGGCAAATTGTAGAAATTTTTTGAACGTTGCTATAGTAAGATTCCTGACATTTTCTGTGCAACTCTCAGCCATGTAGTTGTACACAATGACCATAATGCCCTCATTGAATGATGTTCACCTGCTCACTTTCCCAATCCATAAGGGTGGCTTCGTAATTTTGCATATGTTGTCATAACCTTTTGACCAAAATTGGCAGCAATGGGGCCCACGTGATTTGAAAGGAAAATGCATTTTTGGCCAAAATAATGTGCGTCAAACGGGCTCTTACTAAATTTTAGGTGTCCTCAATTTAGATTTTTAGAATACTTAAAAATTGAGGTGTCCTCAACTTAGATTTCAATAGTATACATGTAAATCAATTGAATGACGATATTATTAATTATATTATCGACAATTATCAATAATCATTCGATAAAAAGAGAGAAGCTTGGGTCACTAACATCAATGGTTTTATTGCAATGCACTCATACAAAACCATTTCATTACTATTACAACACATGTATTTCCATTGAAATCACGTCGTTCGCTTCGCACAAAAGACAATATTACTTTGAAATCGTGCAAACAAAACATCTAAATGTGCAAAACCTAGCACCTATGATACAAACAAATCATCTACTATGCAAACATATCAATTTAGCTTGTGTTTGACACCCATTTTGGGGAAAAAATAAATTCTGGAATAATGATTAATGGAAGAATGTGTGGTTAAAAAGTAATGAAAATTTTTGAGTTTATGTGTAATATTATTTTATTGATAAAATGTGTGGTTGAAAGAAAAAGAAAAAATGAGAAATAGAATGAGTCTCAAATAGGGGCTTAATATGATGAATGATAGGCTTTTCATATTTTGTTTTAAGAAAATATGATTAATTATTACTTCACTTTATGAGCATTTGAATGAGCCAATGGGCCCCAAGTATTTGTATATGCGTAGTGGGGATGTTGTATCGTATTTCAGTCGATTGTAATGGAGATATTGTATTGTATTTTGTCATATTTGAGATATTGTATTGATTTAAAGATGATGTGGTCCATATTTTAGAGAAAATGTTGTCGGAATTTTAGAAATTATAGTGTTAGAAGCTCAACTACAGAGCCTTGTATCATTAAGTTTGGCTCGCAAACTCACAATATTGCATCTTGTGATGCCACAATATGAGGTATCATCTCCTCGAAGAAATTTAAGCTCGTGTGGCTTATATCTTAAGTTCGACCTGCACATGAATATAAGGCTCACACTTGAGGGACTATTTGATGACGCCCCAAAATGGCATAGCTTGCATGTGGGTGAGGGTCCCACGATTGGATAGCTTAGCATTTATTAGTTCAAAGGGATTGATCGATTGGATTAATTAGGCTCATCTTGGACATTTTACCCTCTATGCCTCTGTTTAGTAGGGATTAAAATTTAGACTTTAATTTTCAAGATCAACAATTAATTTAATAACATATTTTATCAGTTTCACAACTTTTTCAACCACACATTTCACGAACTTCTATTAAAATTTTCTAAAATCTAATTTTAGTCCCACCAAACAAGAGCTATATTTTATATTATGATAACGAAAAATATTTTTTACTGGAAAATTTATAGTTAAGCCTCCGTTTGTAAATTTATAAATGCCTTATAAAGAAAATAATAGATTAATATTAGTGGATCCCATGAAATCCGTTGATAATAATAAGTAGTAATAGTTATAAACATAATTATTAGACCCGATCCGACACTCGACTCGGAAAAATCTTCGGGTCACAAGGTTAGTGGTTCAACTAGTGGATCTTTGTTAGACTTTAATTTTAATTAAAATATATATTAGAAATAAAAAGTAAACCATTTCGCTAAATCTAAATATGTGACAAAGGTTACTAGATTCCATAATCGTTAGGGATGTCAAAATTCACGCAGGAAGACAAGGTACGAATCACAGTCACTACAAATTGAACAAAAAAAATTTACTCTACTTTGGTAACCATCCGTTGAACTGGTTTCGATTTTCTCTTAAAACCGTCCAAACTGATCGATTATTGAGTGTTTTAACCCATGAGCGATTCCTTTGCTTGCTTGATCAATTAACTCACACGGACCAGACCACTATATGGTTCGGTAGTTCCCGATCCAGATTGCGCGATCTGGTCCAATTTTAATAACTATGGTTATAAATGTGATGGAATATTTGATTCTCGTTGAATTTATAAACAACTTATATTTTTGTAACCCTGTACGTATTGATTTGTTATCTCTCCCCCTTTTTTTGTTCTCCAAAAATACAACGTTTCATTATTATTTTTTTGGGTGTTCGTCTATCCCTCCATAAACTAACATTCATTCGAGTTATCTTACTTTATCATTATATAATTTTTCTATTTTTATTTTTTATACAATATTATTATTATTATTATTATTATTAGTATTATTATTATATGAAGCTTTCCAAGAGAAAAGAAAAAAAATCATTCGAAATAGTTAACAATAAAACTATGCTGCATTTTTAACAATTTTTTTATGTTGTAGAGTCATCCCTACTTATAATAATTAAGAATTACTTTGATTGTTTGTTTTTAAACTTTATTCATTGAACAGAAACTAATTCGAAAATAGCAATTAAATTTTTTTATTTTTTTATAATACTATAAAATGTCAAATTAAGTGTTTTTATATTTTTTCAATATTTTAATAACTTATTAAATTAAAATTTATTTATTTGAGTTGAAGTTTAGAAAAAAAAAAGATAATATATTTTATGAATCTCACACGCATAGTAACCATCATTTAAATAAAAATTATTTAATGAAAAATCAATAATTAAAAAATAGTATGCAAAACATGACACAATGTAATATATATAGTGTGTGTGTGATTTATTATTTCAATTAAGGATACACTTCTCTATTCAGCTATTGAAATATTTGTAAATTTTTCAGCAAATTATATTTTTCAGCAAAATATAATATGTAAAATGTACATTTATAAAACATAGTATGCACACTATAATTACATTTATATATAGCTGTACTTGTTTGGTCTCCATTATTTTTTAAATTCATTTTTCTCTCTTATATTTTCAATCACAGATTCTTCAATAAAATAATATTACACGCAAACTCAAATTTTTTTCTTATTTTTCAGCCACACATTCTCCATCAAAATATTATTTCAAAATACATTTTTATAAAAATGATGGGGTTCAAACAGGCTCAGAGTGTATTATTTAAATTTCCATTTAATTTACATTCATGATAGTGTTAAGTATTGTCCTTTATTTATGTTTTTTTCCCCTAAAATATACTCTTGTACACATTTGTAAGCATGCCTTTCGTTTAAAAGAGAGTTAATTGTACTACACTCACAAACTTTAACATGAGTATATAGTTCATGTCTGGTGTGGATTAAAATCTAATTTTTAATAATTTTTGATAGAAGTTGATTAAATATGTAATTGAAAAGTTGTGAGAATCATAAAATATGTGGTTGAAATGAATTGTTGACCAACTTAAAGCTGACTTTGACTCGGTCAAGTGTTAGTTGTGACTAATCGGATATATCTATCAACTATAGTACATAAAAAAAAAGATACTTATATTCACACAATTTATATATATAAATATACCGTATTTTAATTACATCAAATGTCATTAATCTTTATTCATTATTACACTTATATTCTTAACTTTTTTTCTTCATCACGTTTTCATTTTTAGCATTTCGTTGATCAGAAAATCTTGTCAATAATCACGGTTTACTTCCAAAAATATTGTTAACATATTTTAAAATGAGGTTCAAATATTTAATCACAATTTTGCATTATTATTTGTTTTGTTTATTAAAAAATAACAATGGGCAAATGAATCTTTTTATTTTACTTTAGAAAAAATTTGGAGAGAAACCATGATCAGAAACAATTTATGTTTATTTAAGAATAAGAATGCGATGAAAAAAATTGAGACATAAATGTAAAATACATAGTGATTGTGGTTTCTAATTCTTCAGAAGTGAAGTTTTGAATCCCTAATCTATTTGATATGTGAATTTGAATCCCAATCGACGAAGTTTATCAATTGAAAAGTTAGAATTGTACACAAATTTTTAGTTAAATTGGAGATAATCATGAGTACTAATTGTGAGTCGTGTGGAAGTCGTGTGATAATATCGATTATACAAGAACTCCAATTCACCAATTTAAATATGATGGGGGACTTAAAATTTTTCTTCTAAAAGTTGTGGACCCATAACTACACTACATGATGTTACTACGTGAGGCATTAGAAAACCCGCCTAATATACCCCCAAGTTTAAATTTTAAATGTAAGCCATGATTAGAAGGTTAATCATCCTCTCTTCCACAGGCCAAGCATTATTATTTTGTTGTGTAGCTCTTAATTATATCTTATTTATTTCATATTATATAATTTTATATAAATATTACTTAATTAAAAAGGTTTTATTTTTATTTTTTTTGTCAAGAATTTTGACTGTCACTAAACAATCACTATCTTAATCAAAATTGTTTGATCCTTTCAAGTAGAGCGTTTAGGCTTTTAAAACCTCTCCGCCCATTTGTTTGACTGTCACAAATTTTTAGACCGCTACCAGCCCAACATGTATTGAATGTGTACAATCGAGTGATGGCCGCAAATATATTTTATGAACCATGTGATAAATAGTTATAATTTATTAATGAATAAAAGCTTAAAATATTTAATTATTCGTTTCAAGTTGGTCACTCTCTCTATGTATCTTGAATTTTTCCATACGTACAGAATGCAGTCCACAGAAAATTACCAGAAATCTCACATGGGAGGTGGGTCCCACATGAATAAAATATTGCAAAAAATTGACCACCCCCTGCTGTTGTGAGTGTTCTGTATCGTTTCTGTTGTCTCCATTTCTGTACATGTAGATTTGCTCATGTATCTTTGTCCATTAATTGTCATACATGAAAAACTGGTGTAGCAACCTAGGATAAATTTTATTAGTGGTCCTTAATTATTAAGTAGTTTTGATTCCTTTGATGTAGGAAGATTATAAAAATGCATGTAACGTTAAATATATTTAAAACGTTATTCTTTTTGTATGCAGCACATCAGATAAGATTTGAGGAATACTAGATCCGCATGGGCCCTATTCTTACCAAAATTTCAAATTAGGTAAAAGGAAAGTCTATTAGAATCAACCAATTTTTATCTTAAAAGACTTTTTTTCATAAGTCGGCCATCCTTTACTTTCGTATGATATAAGCGATTCAAGAATTTAAAAGATAATTCAAGAGCATACAAATGTTTTCTCCGTGAGATATTTGTATTAAGTTTAAGCATTCAAAAAGTTAAAAGTAGATTTGAAAAGTGTGTATAAACGATTTAACGTTATATGGTGCAAATCTTTAGCAAAATATGGACAATTTGGCGTGAAGTGTGGGTTCAATAAGAAATAATTTATATTGGACCAATTATTGTAGAAATGACCAATATATCCATTCATTATGATCACACAAGAAAATAAATTGTGTAGTTTTGGGATATGCAATAAGGGACAGAATTGTCATTTTACATGCCTACTCAAGGGTGAAAGAGGAAAGATAAATTTACTTATGGATGAGATTAAACATTCCAATCAGTTATGAGTTTTGCATGTCTTAACGTTTTAATTGAATGAAACACTTTCAAATTATGCCAAAATTTTGATCACACAAGAAAATAAATTGGGTCGTTTTGGGATATGCAATAAGGGGCAAAATGATCATTTTACATGCCTTATTAAGAGTGAATGTGGAAAGGCAAATTTACTTATGCATGGGATTCAACATTTCAATCAGTCAGAGTAATGCTATTCATCCTCACTGGGGTTGCAAACACAATCTATGTGGCGTTAATGTGATATTAAATGATAGGTGAAATTAAATAAGTCATTTAATTTCACATTTCATTTAACCTATTATTTAGAGCCACATAAACTGTGTTTGTAACCCCACTGGGGATAAATAACATTACTCAATCAGTTATGAGTCCGCATGTCTTAATGTTTTAATTGAATGGATCACTTACAAATGATCAGATTTTGCAAAAAAATTAATGAAAATCACAACCAACACTTAGTGCTTAATTAGCCCATGTTTGTCTATCATTATTCCAA
>CAIGRT010163922.1:6269-25659 GCA_903798405.1 Fraxinus platypoda
AAAAAAAAAAAAAAAAAGGGAAAGAAACTGGAGAAAAAAATATAACCTATCAGAAAGCCTCCCGTGGTCTAAGGTTGCATCATTTGGATCAGGTATATCACCAATTACCCGAGGCGTGTGCTGCAAATTCGTGAATTTGTAAGCGTATGTATAGCCAAAAACACCCAACACATTATATGTTATTTTAACAGTATAAAATTCAGTTTGTTCCAGAATCCCAGTAAAACAATATGCAAATTCTATTAGTTGACCGGTGCAATCTTATGCCACTCCCACCACCTCTCTACAATATGCAAATTCTTGCAAGTTTTACAGAAAGTGCACTCCGGATCATTTCATTTAGTATTTTGTTCAAACAGAAAAAAATTAGAAAAATCATCAATCACATGAGAATGATAATCAACAAAGGCAATGAAGTGTAGATCAACTACTACCAATAATAACAGACAACAAATTCAAGTTCATAATCTCCATTTATGTAACAGAAACCCCCATTATCAACATTTAATAAGGGGAAAATAATTGAGCAATTGATGATAATATATTACAATACCGGGATCGAATCCAGATGAGAAAGCCTCTTGCCCAGTCTGCCATCAGCTTTTAATCTTTCTTCTTCTGCCAATATTGTAGCAATCGTATGATCATCCTCTGTATCATGCGAACTACTATTCAAACTCGAGCTCGAGCTAGCACTTCTACTTCCACTTTCATATTGCGGGATCATACTATTTTTCGTGTATAAACAATGAGTTCAAACACCACCTAAAAATCAAGCAAAATAACCCATTAAATTTCACCAAAAAAATGAATAATATATGGTTACTTATCTAATGGTTCAACAAAAACTTACCCAAAAGCGAAATTCCAAAAATTTATAGAATACCCAGAAAGAGCGAAAATATCCAAGAAACAAAGAGTAAGGAAAGCGAAGAGTCAAGGAGTTTTTTGGTGGGATTGGGTATTTGTGATATGTGGGCAAAAGTTAATAAATATCATTCTCCTTCAGACAAGAAACGAACACTTTGGCTTTGGTAAACAAACAACGCTGGACAAAGCGTGTGATGCTGAAGCTTCTTGCCTTTGTCGTCGTTTTTTTATTGATGTTGGTGACTTTGTCCAAATATATATAATTATAATTATCCACCCTTTAATTGCGGTTAAATGACAGTTTGGATTCTATAGGATGTGTCTAATCCAAAATAGATCGTTTAAAATTATGAAGGATACAACACGAGGAATACGATCGACTCAATGTAAATTCATCGGGAAATAAATGTCTAAAGTGACTAACTAGTGGTACCCCCAATTCTCGTTCCGAAATTTGAATTGACAGCAACTAAAATTAAACTTTAAAATCAAAGCTGTTATAGATGCAATATCGTGAAAATAAAGTCGTCGTGAAGACTCAAAATTATTGAAGAACATTGCATTCTACCTCTACTACCTAGCCCATAAACTCTTGCTAAAAGAAACTGTCTCGAAGAACAAGAACTTCAACATCCTCGAGACAAATTTAATCAACGTTCTTTGATTGGTCCAACTTCCATTTTCATATATCCGCGTTCCTTTGATGCCCAATTTCCAAGAAAGGATGAGAGCACGTGTGCACGTTCACTATGCTATGATGAATAGACTTCATCATCCATAATAACTGCTAAAAATAGAAAGCAAATACCTCAGTTACAAGGATCCATTCATATATTTTCAATGTATCCTTATTTTTTTCACTAATCCTAATGTCATGAGTCTTCGTGGGAAGACAAGCCTTGCAACATACTTACTATAGGGGACGAAAATCGACACGTCCATCAAATAGCAAAGGTGGGTGCATCTCAAAAATGAGCCCAATAATTTGCATACTCTTGTGACTTCCACGAGTAGAGTGTGATTAATTGTAATCAGGGGCGGATGCGTATTAGCCCGTGCTAAATTTTTTTCTGGATCCGCCACTGATTGTAATCGAACACAAAATTGCATCTTGTTAAAAAAAAAAAAAAAAAGAAGAAGAAGAATAAGAATAAGAAGTAAAGTTCAATTTTCTCTTAACTAATTAAACTGATTATGTTAATCATTGATTATTAAATAAAGTTGTTTTTCCTAGCTTCTTACGTTTCAATGAGATAACTGTTTGATCAAATCATAATGAAATTATACTTTGAATGCAATGTGCTTGTGAGTTTAGGCTTTGTGATATATTCGAGTTCGCGGCTAAGAGTGGTCCTTTTTCAAGGAGTTGACATATCAAGAGATATTCGGTCCAAGGAAAATCATAGATAAAATTAGAGAGAAGCGAGAAGTACGATTTAAAAAATAGGGACTTTCATAAAAAAAATATTTGGAAAGAGATAGAGAGTAATTAATTCAAAATCATTTAATAGTGATTCTAATAGTAAAACTCATTCAACAAAGAAACAACAAATAACGCATAGAAATGGCTATTGATAAAGTCATTACTACTTTAAAAGATCATTTAATGTAGTGAAAATATTCAGATTTTGGACTCTTTGATCTAGTGAAGGAAAATCAACAGAATTTAGGGGTTGTTTGGGAGGAATTTTAATCCAATTAAAATTGAAAATATTGCCATTATTGTTGCTTGAACTTTTTAACACTGGTCAAGAAAAAAAAATAAACAGAATACGACAAAGGTCACTAATACAAGTTCTTCTCAATAAAAGTCGAGAAAAATTACCTAAAGAGTACGATTTTGTTTCGGAGTTCAAACTTATAAGCTGGTTAAATATCAATTTTATCCAAACATTCCGTGTGATATACAACTTTTACTTACTTTTATTCAAATGCAGAACTTACTACTTATAAGTACTTAAAAATAATACCGAAGGAACCTTAAGATTGATTAATCCGAGTTTTGTCTAGAGAGAATAGAAAGCTTATTTCCATGTATTTTCATTGTGTTTCACAAGAGCTCACCCCCAAAAGAATATTAACTACTATATATTACAAATTCTACAGTTCTAGTGATGTATATTTGTCAATTTCCCTTTTTATATTACACTAAAACCATCAACATTTTTCTCAAAACCCTCACCATTCAACTTATAGTAGGCACAATAGTTTCTCTCTTGATGTTCACATTTTTACTCAATTTAACATAACCTAAAATTTACATCACAAGCCAACGTGCACTATCGTCTCCATCCGTTTTTCATTGAATCGCTTGAGTGAAGAGTGTAGTGGTACACGAGCCTCATTTCGTAGAGCTCAATAGGGATGTAGGTCATTCTCGAGTAACCCATGATAAGACAAGTTTGTATTACATTCCGCACTTATTTGTATTTTTGTTGTATGTGATATTCTAACACCATGTTCGATCCACATTCTTACAAAAATTCATTTTTTCAAAACACAATTTTCAATAAAATAATATTACACGCTAATTCAAAACATTTCCTTATTTTTTTTAATCACATATATTTCATCAAATCACTATTTGAAATGCATTTTCCACTCAATAACGTGCATCAAACATGGTCTAAATTTGAGACTAACAATGTTGAATATTATTCTATATATAAACGTCTACATCACCGTTGTGTCATGAAATATAAAAATCTATAATATATTAAATATCACATCAAGTGAAAATCATTCTTTGGACGATTTTAACTCCATGACAATTCAATTATTTTAATAATACCTTATTTTTCGCTTTTCAACATGTAATAAATATTACAAAATCCTTGTCACGCATGAATTTCGTGTTATTAATTCTGAATTAATTAACATTCACATTAATCTGAATCTTGACTTGATGAATCTTGATCTACATGAATCTAGAGTTATTATAAATGAATTTAATTATATTCATGTATCTTGAAATTTTAATGGGTGTTTAAATTCATGTATTAACAATTAATTCTTATGTACCAAAGGTAAGGAAATACCAAATTGGTGTCATGGTTTTCCTTTTTGTATTCAATTTAATTGAGTTCGGGGATCTAATTTAGCCATTGTTTGATAATTATTATTTGAGAACTCTTTTTCTACGTTTTTTTTTTAATCAAATATTCACACAATAAAATATTTTGCCCGTATATTCAAAATTTGTCCCTATTTCTTAATTATACATTCTCCTAAAAATCACTATTCAAACTATTATTTTTCCCCAGGTAATGATTATCAGTCAGGGGCTTAATGGAGAGATAATTATTAATTTTATCTAAATTCTTATTTATTGTATTTTTTAATTATGTCTTATGATGGATTGTGTACATGACACTCTATAATGCCCCCTGTTTGATCCCATTTTTCAAGAAAAAAATGATTTTTCCTTCAAACACATCGTTCACCACATATATGGACCGGCAACTTTTATCAAATATTCAACTACGCATTTTGCCCTCTGTTTAATTTAGTTAAAAATCAAATTTTTAGTAGAATTTGATAAACTACGTGGTTGAAAAGTTTATAAAAGTTATGAATCCCATAAAATGTATAGTTCAAAATGAATTTAGGAAAAAATGAGTTTTAAAAAAGTACGAGCTTCATCAAGTTATTAAAATCTACTTGAACTCTTACGCTTAGTCAAGCCAAACAAAACATGGACATTAAAGAAGAAATTATTCTCTTTAGGTAAATGTCATTTATACACTCCAAAGTCCAAAGTGTACATCACGTTTCACATTTGCCTTGTTGTAAAAAAATTGATTGAAGAAAATTTGAACCGTAAAATGATAATGTCACATGGCAAACCGTCAAATTTGGTACATACCAAGGATGGTTGTTCTCTTTATACTTATAATTAGTCAACATTCTCGGTCTTTATTGGCTGCTCATATTGTCTCAATTCATGAGGTGCATATACGTGCAAGGAATATCTCAATTTTTCACATCAAACAAAAAAATAAAAATAAATCAACATATAAAAATTTGAATTATTCCTCTTAGCAAAATTGACACTTTAATATGATATCTCAAGTTTTAATACAGTACTCAAAGCTCATTAAGTTCAAACGAAAATTTCAATCCGATTAAATTTCAAATAAGTACAAGAATTTCAAAATATTTTTTCTTAAACGAGCCACTATATTGAGGTCTGAGGACGTGATAATGTAAAATATAAACCAACATATAAAGTTCGACTATCATAATATTTCAAGATGACATTATTTTCGTTTCCAAACTAATATTATAATCAAATTTAAGGATCGATTCTACTATCGTAAAAGAATTAAGTTAGTTGTACAACTAGTTTGACACCATTTGAAATGTCAAAATCGAAGTCATTGATTTAAATAAATATTGTTAAAATTAATGATAAAATTGCGCATCGTGTTAAAAAATGTAAATAAACGTATTTATAAGAAATCATATTTTTTTAAAATAAATTATTTCATTTCGAATTTCATATTCTCGTGTTTATTTAAGGTTAAAAATGACAATTTATCAATATTAGAGTCCCCGACTCATAGGGTTGTTTCATTTTTGTCATTAAAGTTCTTTTTCGTTTCAATTTAGTTACCAAAATTCTATTTTTGTTTCATTCTAGGCACTTCAATCGGTCGTATTTCATTTTTTTAAATTAAATACATAAAAGAAAGAAATATGTTTTTTTTCTCGAAAATACGTCCTTTTTATTTTCTCTGAAGAAGTAGTAATTTATTTAACAATTGAATTATTGGGGTTATCATGTTATTGGTCAATGATCCATCTTTCAATTATATAAGGATACTTTCTTGAAGCACGAGTTAACGAAGCGCGGAAATCATATCGAAGTTCGAATCTAAACAAATCTTAGGCATTCATTAAAGTTCATATTTGGATTAGATAAAAAAAGTTGATAAATATCGAAATCAAATCAGAGTTAATAATTAATTTTAACCACATTTTTTATTGTAATATACAATATTTATCAACTTTTCAACCTTATATTTCATCAATTTTTATTAAAATTTATTAAAAAATTAATTTCCACCTACACCAAAACGTGGGCTGAGTCGAGTTGATAAGGATGTTTTTCTTAACCTATTTATTAAAATAATGGAGTAGTTACATGGTTACTTCCTTTGGGACCAAAACAGGCCAAATTCTGTGAATCCCAGTCAACTTCATGACCTCATTGCTTTCATCTTTGCTTGCTGCTTCCACGAAACACACATCCACACTCAATGCTTCCAGAACACCCTACCCCCTCTCATCCCACCCCCCACCAACTGACAAAATTTTCATCGTCAAATTTAATGGTTGATACCCAATTTTGAAAAGTCTCGATTGAGTCTCGAAATTGCATAATTATTTTACAAAAATGTCTAATTCCATGCTTGTCGATTAAAAAATATCTAATTTTGATAACTCTTGTAAAAATTGCCAAATTTAGTACTAAATTGTCTATTATACCCTTAATAAAAAATGAAACTTTTTTTTAAAATTTGTCACGAATTTCGAAAAGAAAAAGTAGCTTCAATGATAAGTTACATTAAAATGACGTTCTTGACATTTTAAAAGTTATTATCGATATTTGAACCATATTCATCTTGATATTTCATTTGTCTAGAACGAGATTTCATTCTGAACATGAGAGTTCTCTACATTTTATAAAGTTCATGACATTTGAAATGTAATTCTCGATATTTAATACATGTGTCAATGAGAAATATAGTATTTATGGTGATTTGACATGTGTACTTTTGAAATAAGTAGGGCGGGTTATGTGTCAGAATTTTATTGGCCAACACAATTTTTAATTGTATGCACATAGAATTATAAATTGTTAACAATAGTATTTTGGTTAAAAATATTGCAAAATGGACATTGAATAAATTTTGGACATTTTTACAAATTACCATGTGAAAGTGGACATTTCTTGTAATTTCCACTTATTTTAATTTAGGCCACTTTGTTACTGAGCGTTAATGCAATTAAGCTGTCAAAAAACAAGTAGAATGGCATATATATGAAGAGGCCGATGTTGAACAATTGTGTGAAAAACCAGTTCGAGTCTGACTTCTCAACTCATCCATGCTCTGGTTTTAACATCCATGTAAATAAGCCCTTGATAATTAGTACGTGTTTGAGAAGTAATTAAATTAATATTTATGTGATTATAAGTTGGGGAGTTCTGCGAAATGTATGGACAGTAGATGTTGGTCTTACGAAATGTATAGATAAAAAGTGTGCTTGATTGGTTTAGATTATAATATAATCATTTTCAGAACATGCTCGTAACGTCTGCTCACAAAGTATCCTCAATGAAATAACGATAAAGTTTAGTGACTGGATTGATACTTCCCTCAAAGTTAGGCAACCAATAAACCTTACCTTTGAAAAGTCTCTACTTTTGACCAAAGAATTTGTAATCCAATTCACTCCATAAATACTTCAATTCATCCACATTCTTTCCTTCTTACCTAATACTTTGAAATAGAGAGAACTTAGCCAAAAGTTCTCTAATTTTCACCCCTTTTCTCTATCCCATTCCCACATGGCTATTAGTGAAACCATGTCAAATTCTACTGATTGGATGCAGTTCTATCAACATAACTTATCCGGGCAACCTCAAAACACCCCAAGTTTTAACGGAAGTGCGTCTGAGAGTGTAATGGTGGCCACCGCCACTGCCGATGGTGCCACGGCGGCTGCGCAAAGCAATTTGAGTCCAAGTTACTATAACTTGGACATGGAGGGTGGTCGTGCTTCAAGACCTCTCAGAAGGCGATCAAGAGCCTCAAGGCGAACCCCGATTACGCTACTTAACACTGATACTAGCAATTTTAGAGCCATGGTGCAGCAGTTCACAGGGGGTCCGAGTTCTTCATTTGCATCTAGGCCTGAGTATACCAATGGTACGAGTTTTTCGTTTAAAAGTTTAAACTGTTATCCAGACTGCATAAACCTTATTTCATGTAGGTCAGGTCAGAATTGAACTCAGGAACTTTTTACTTGCTCGAGACTATCGAGACGTTTACTATTTACAATTTAAACCTTCAAAACGCAACCTTTTCGACTTGCATAATATTCATGAATGAATTACGATGAGACATGGATTCAAAATCTTGTTTACTTGTGATGCTCGTTAAACGACCTCATCTAGAGACTTAAACCGAGTCTTTACTTATTTAAATGTAATTTTTGCAGGTATAAACTTTGGTTTTGGACATGGAACTCAACAAACTATGAACCCATCTGCAGCCATGCCTCCTAGTGGATTTCAACTGCAATTCCAAAGACAACAGCAACAGTATCCAAATCATCAACAACACAGTTTCAATTCACTGAACAATAACATTCAGGGTGATGCTGCTGCTTTTCTGCACAAATTCAGGCCTAACATGGAGGTGGAGGCCTCTAGTGGCTTTGTCAAAAATGGTGGCTCGGCCCACTTGCCACCGTCCGAGGGCGGCGCGCGCCGTGGTGGCTTCCAGCAATGAGAAAAGGGATATGAACAGCTAAAAGGAGTTTGAAAATGACATAAAGGAAAGAGTTCCATTTGTTGCTGACTTTTGCTCTTAGTCTCTTAGTTTCTTCATTTGTCATGTATCCGTTCACATTTGTATAGTGGTTTCTTTGGCAATTTATTTGCACCTTCCTATCATCACTATAAAAAAGTGCTAATTTTCGTCGGTCCTTGGTGCTCATCTTTCCATCGTAAAGAGAAGTGTGTAAAATCAAGGTCGATTTGGTTGTTTTTATGTTTGCACTTTAATGGTTAATTTAGTTCAATTAAATCCTTTGCAAGGTTATGTTTCTTTTGTAGGCTTTTATTTCAATTCTCATCATTACTTTTATTGTTTTTTATTGAATAGAAATAAAGAATCGAGTTTTTTCAAGATTCTTTCTATATAATATCGATATTCAAATTTTGAATTGATTTTCAACATCGATTTTTCTATTTAAATCGTATATAAATACGTCAAAACTAAAAACATTTCTTTGCTCAATGGCATTATAAGTTTATAATGGATACAAATAGAAAAGCAAGTAAATGACATAAAGTGTGTGTGTTTGTGTCTCATTATTGTAGAAGAAATGAAGTAATGAATAATATTTTTTTGGATAATATGTAGTCGAAATTTAAAGTAACTTTATTGATTTGTGTGTAGAATATTTTATTGAGTGAATGTGTGATGAAAAATCTTATTGTAGTAAACAGTGTTTTGGAATAATGAAAGACAAACTGGGCCAAAGTAAACTTAAAAAATAACAAATATGGATCATATCTTAATTTACAACCAAAATTTAGCCCTATTAGATTTAGATAAAAATCAGTTTTTTAGTAAATTTTAATAAAGATAAAATTGTAGTTGAAATGTTGATAAAAGTCGTAAATTCCACAAAATGTGCAATTATAAATGAATGTGAAAAAAAAAATGCACTTTTGAAAAACCACAAAAATGATTTGATCAAAATGCTATTATACATAATGTGCAAGTACCCAACAATGAGCAAGAAGCAAACTAATCAAATAATAAAGCAATCAATCAATCTGGTTTATGAGAGCTTTCATGGCTCTTATATTGGACAGTGTTATAATAATAATAATAAAAAAATTAAAATATCGTCAATTTTGCATTCCAAACTTATTTATTCCAACAACCCAATGGACAGTTAATAAAACGAAGTAACGATGCGATTCATCACAACAAAAAGAAGATAAAAAAGCTTGTCCATTAACAACAATCCAACTTAAAACTCAACGATATAAAAAGCCTACTCGCTTAACTAATTCAAGTATATGAGAACTGCTATGATCTTCTCACTGTTTTCAGCCCTATTCAGCATGTATAAGCACAAAATTTCAAGTACTGAGTCAATAGATCCAGAAATCTACTGCTTTCGAAGTTCTTTTGGAAGGGTTTTTCAAGAAATGTCTAGCTGCCAATTGAGGGATCATTTTCTAGATCTACAACCTGGTAGGTTTTAAAATGCAAAACTCCATCAGTCGGAAATAGGCAGTCATATAATTCACCATCCTCATATGTGCCTACCAGTACCATTCAACTGAGTTGATCTCACATTAGGCTCATCCTGGAATTAGAGAGAGAGAGAGCATATATAATAAGCTCCCGGCAAGTTCATAAAGACATTTTTATATAACAACACGGTTAACTGTGACCAAACTGACCTGCAGACCATAGCTGAAACTTGGCGGCCTAAAATCCAGATGCCCCTAAACAGTTGGAGGAATAGAAAAAGGAAATTCCATATTCTAAATCATCATATACCCAGATAAGCTTCTATACAAGAAATTGTAAAATTGGGTTAAATACACTGGAGGTCACTAAACTTCTAGCAAAATTTCAAGTTGATAACAACATATGTTACAATTTGGTCATTTCACCTATGTCATTAGTTGAATAACGGAAAAGCTATTGTGATAGTCTAGTTGGCAGATGCCACCTTTATTGACATGGTCGGAGTAACCAACTTGAACAACCATCATGAAATTTCGCCAACGGTTCGGTGACCCCCAATGTATGGAAAATTATGTAGGAGTACGCTACAATACCAGTCCGGTTGTGCTCTGTTGAGACCCAAAAAATCCATCATGGCTAGACGCAATTGAGTTTAACTGTCCCTACAACCAAATTCCAGACCTTACATTGTCACCCAACTATCTGTCTATACATTTGAAAGCCAAGGCTCAAGAGAAAGTAAAGAGGCAATGTATATGTGTGCGTCTGTGGCATTAGGATATACATACCAGCCCCTGCATATTCTGTTGACTTACAAAGTATGCATCATGGGGTGGCTCCATCAGATTTAACTGGATCACCGCACAAAAATTATCACAATTTTGTTTACAAAATAATATATACAGCAAGTATAATCTTCAAAACTTAAACCATTTATTACATATGTGGGTTTAAGCAAAAACATACCAGCCCGTGCATGCTCTGATGGGACCCATAGTAGCCATTTACGGTAATTCCATCTGAGCTTAGATTCTCCTATGAACAAGAAAATATAAAAATTAAGACATTCATCTATAAAGTTATATATATAAATATACGTATACAATTCAAACATCTGTATGTTTGCATATGTATGCTTATTCCTTCTAATTTTTCTTTAGTATATTTGAAATTCCAATCAGCATCACTGTTTTGGAACAGAATGGAAGATGTTCAAGTTATAAGAAAAGACTAACTCATTATACATCATAAGCAACGTTTCACAAGGACTATGACTAGGTCACAGTATAACTTACCATCTGTAACAAGCTTCCTTGAGCCTCAACAACTACAGCTCCTGTCTCTGGTTGTAACTGGGATTAACAAAGTTTCTTTATTAGAGGCAAATGGTATAACAAAATGAGTGAATACATTGATAATGACAAATAATCCACAACCAACCTTTCTTTTCTTGTTTGTACTCTTCTTCTTATTTGTTTTGGTAGCATGGACTATCTGATTCTCTTCTTCAGCACAAAAAAGAGCAATAGCATTGCTACTATAATCAGCAGCACTTCTGTTAACATTCACACAGTTCTTCAGAGCTTCAACTAATGCACGATGAGCTATATTGTATCTCTTCTCACATATTGAACCTTCTTCACTCAATTTAATAGCACGCTTGCATAGATCATTGTACTTTTGTACCCTAGTTTGTGTTCTTTTGGTTCCCTCTATCAACGATTGACTGTTTTTCGCATCTTTTGTCCACCTCTTCAATATATATTGAGACGGAATGCTTGAAAGACCACACATTTGAAGGACAATCATTGAATGTCTACAAAGAAAACCTTTATATTCAAACAGAAGGCAAGAACAAGAAACCTCTGATTTTGCCTCATTCCATGTAACCATAAAATTCTCTGATTTTTCGCAATCATCAACTCTGAAAGTAATATTAGTTCCATTTTCACTTTCCTTCTTAGGATGGCACCCTACCACCCCCAAAACCTCAACTTGAAATTTCTTGAATATTGTGTGTGTATAAATAGTCGACATCTGCTTTTCCCAAGGGGAAGGTGACTTTAGCGCCGGCTGTTTGTGCCACGTATCAAAGTCTGCTAAGTCTTCCTCTTCAAACCTATTACTGAGTATCATCCCATACTGTTTCACAAACTCCTTAAGACTGATTTTCTTGTGAATATATTTATCAAAGAAAGAGTTGACACTTTCATTTCGCTGAGTTGTAGACAATCCAGCCAAAAAAGTACTTCTCATAAAGGTGGGAACCCACTTTTTGCGGTCTACATACAATGAATGAATCCACTCATTGTCTTGTAGTTCAAATCTGCCCACCATCTTCCACCACCTCATGTCAAATGCGTCATCCGTCAACGACTTGAATACACATTTATTGAATTTTTTCATAAAATTCTCATGCTGTTTGATTACGTGAGCAAGAGTTTCAGGGATCCTTTCCAGTATATGCCAAAGAGCAAAGCAATGACGCGAATAAGGGAGAACTTCTTCAATAGCTGATTTCAGCGCTTTGTCTTGATCAGTGATTATGACTTTAGGAGCTTGCTCACCCATTGCTCTGAGCCAAGTCTTCATTAACCAGACAAATGTTGGTCTAGTTTCATCAGCTAACAATGCACAACCAAGCAACATGGGCTGAAAATGATGGTTCACCCCAACAAATGGAGCAAATGACATCTTCTCATTGCTTTTAATATAACTGGTATCTAATAAAACAACATCACTGAAGCTGATATAGTCTTTCCTGTTTCTGGCGTCGACCCAAAATAAGTTCCTCAGAACCTGATTTTCATTCAAATCAACTGCATAAAAGAAGTGAGGATCCAGTTTTTGGATTCGCATAAAATAATCAAGCATTACTTGTGCATCCCCCTCTTCTAATGCCAAGTACCGACCTCTATCAAATTGATGATCAAACTCATTCTTTATGAAGCCTAGATTTTGAAGTCCACCAGATTGTTTAGACATCTCAACATACATCTTTCTTGTCCGTTCACTAACTACATGCAAAATGTCGACATTATTCTTTTCAGCTAATTTAACATTCTTATGAATTCGGTAATGATACGCTAAGGCAGGTAATAGCTCGTGATTGTGCTCCTTTATAAATTCATGAATATACCATTTTCCATCTCGTTTTCTCTTCACATGCATGCTGGCTTTACAATCTGTCTTTTTCACACTTGGACGTCTACTACTGCTGCTGCTATCAGATTCTGGTGCGACTCCATATCTAGAACACGCAAATTTAGCGTCAATGAATTCTTTGGTTTTCTTTGAGCGACGACTGTTTTTTATCGAGGTGGTGAACCCCATGGACTTAGCATACTCTTGATAAAATGAACATGCCGCCTCATGTGATTCAAATTCGAGGCCATCATGTGGCTCAAAGTTATCCTCTTCATTTCCAACAAGGTTTCTTTTAGGAGAACTAGCTTTCTGGCCATCCCTGTCAGGTGCTTCGTCCACAACATCAACCATATTCAACACAATTGCTTCCTCGCCACCTTGCACATTGTCCTTATAATCCACCACACTATCTACAATATTTCCAGAATTGTAATTTTATCTAGTTCAACCAAATACCCACTTTTCTCCTGGAAAGGAAAAGAATAGTGCGATGGCGTATAAGATCACTGCTTAACGAACACTACTAATCTGAAATTTAAGCTTCCGTTTTTTTTTTTCCTTGGTTTTTTTCCTTGGACTGTAAAAATCCACCATAATTAAGCAAACAGATGGCTGCAAACTGCAAAGCAATCCCCCCGACCCCAAACCCTTTTCCCCCTTTTTTACTATTTAGCCACCCATTTCCCTACATTTTAATTTTGACTCCACATAATCAAATGATGATCATAATTGATTCAAACTACAAAAAAAAAGGATTTTTTTTCCTTTGAAACCTAGAAAATATTGAAGCATATAAAGTTCACCAGAGCCCAAAAAAATTAATTGATGAAATGCTATATTCTATTTTACACTCAAATACATAAAATTAAGGTATTCCGCACTGTACAAGCAAAAAAAGTCCAAAGACGAAATAAAAAACTAAATTCAAGATATCAAGACTAACCAATTCTTGAAGCTAAATTCATACTATTAGGGCCAACGAATTTCGAGCCGCATCTTCTCGATTATACATCTTCAGAATTCATTCGTGAAGATGACTTATCGGAATTTCACATAGGAATTTCAATTGATTGTGATTTTGCATTTGCAAGAGTATGTTTTGTTCAACGATATAAAAGGGAAGGGGGCTTAAGAAGATTGATGAAGGGGCAGGTTTTTACCAAGGCCGCTATAAATTATACGTTCCCGTCACAATCTTCACCCCCTCGTTACACTTTCACCCCCTACAAATTTTTTTTTCCCCAACAATTTTAACTTCAGCCCTTCATTAATTAATGTTACTCGTAGTTTGTTTAGTAGAGTCAAGTTTTGGCCAACTCTTGCTGATGGCGACGGTGTCGAATTGGCGACAAAGAAACACTCATTCAAGCGATTTGTCCGATGGTTTTGTACGCAGTGAGTTTAATTCGCTACCAAAACAGTTTTAAACCCAAAATTCATCATCGATTGAATCATTGTTTGTGATCCAAGATTTTGTTTTATCATCAAATGCAATTCCAGTTCAAGTTCTTCGTTTATGTAGAAGTTTTTTTGAAAAATTGGTATGCATTCATAAAAGGACTTCCTACTAGTGCGTCCCACTCTTAACTGCAAGAGAAATCAAACTCGAAACGAAGACGACGAAGGTTTTTCTTTCCTATTAATGAAAGTTTTATAACAATTTTAAGTGAAGTCTTCCGTTAATTAATATCATTGGCCCCACTAATGGATATGTCCAAAAAAATATAATTATATTGGCAACACGATTTTGGTTTATTGCACCACGTATTAATAAAAACGAGGAACCTCAAAATTTTGCTATTTAACGTGTTTATGTTCTCAAATTTTTCGCACATTTTTATCACTAACATTCAATTAATTAGAACAATTTGTCCTTGTGTGGTTAAAAAAATATTTTAAAAAATTGAACTTACGTTTAAAATTATTTTATGAGAGAATTGGAGTGGAAATGACTTTTGGAGAAGATAGGGCTCAAACAGATTGTCTTAAACTTAAAAAAAAAATATGGGAAAATTACAATTGGGATTCCAATCTTTTAATTAATTGTACATTATACCCAAACCTTTTATTTTTGGGCCCACATTTCCAAACTTTTCATTTCAATTGCAGACCCAACAGCAATCCTCCCAAAAAATATTAAAGGAAATTTGTTGCATGGTCTCAAACATTTTCAAAATGTGCAATTGAGTCTTAAACTTTTTATTTTCGTAACTGCATTTAATCTCAATTAAAATATTACAAAAGGAAAGCTGGA
The DNA here is from genome assembly GCA_903798405.1 of Fraxinus platypoda. Classification (NCBI taxonomy): domain Eukaryota; kingdom Viridiplantae; phylum Streptophyta; class Magnoliopsida; order Lamiales; family Oleaceae; genus Fraxinus; species Fraxinus platypoda. The sequence goes on from CAIGRT010163922.1 coordinate 21,546, forward strand.
AAGGAGACAAAAAGGGAAGAAGAGGGGTAAAAATAGACAATCCACAGGCCATCTTCTCTACCCAGCCCACTGAACCTCACCAATCCGCCATGTCCGCTGGTAACGACCAAAGCCCAATACCTCAAAATCAAAATTAAGTTAGAAAATCAAGATAAGTAATAATAAAATAAAATCTAATGGGAAATATTGAAGCAAACCGGCTCACAGTTTAGGGCTCAGCTTGTCCTATTGACTTGCCTATGAGTGGAGGGGGCTGACTGCTGAGCATGCCCGCAACCACGTCAATTTTTATTTTTAACTGAATATAGTATAATTTTTTCAATTTGAAAGTGAAAAAAATTGTAAACGTCAATTTTCTAATTGTGTAGTAATGGAAGTTTCAAGATGTAAATTTTTTTCTCATTTATCCGAGTTTGAGACCAATTACATGATACGTAGGTGAAGTTAAAATCGTATAATTTTAAAAAAAATTCAAGGTGACCCAATGTAATGTATTTAGATTTATAGTTTTGTAAACAAAAAAATTCGTCGAGATTTTAACTGTTGGAAATCTCTGGTATTTGCACTTGCAACCTTATCTCGAATTCGATCTTCTACATTTTGCTAGTCCTTCAATTACTTTAGAGCCTCAAATATATTTCCTTTCAACATACTTTTGTTGTCTGTCATAACTCTACGACTATATCTCTGTTCTAAATGCAACTTTTAATGCTACAGGGGATACCGAATGCGTTAGTAGATTGTGTAACTCATTGATAATCAAATATTGTTGTTCAATTGATCACCATTTTAGAAGATCAACAAATTTTATTCCATCTCGATTTAAGGCACTAAAGAAGTTGGTAATAAAAATATCTAGTTAACTAAATAAAAATTTCACTTAGTCTACTAATATTACTATAAATAGAAGGAAAATGAGGAGAAAATGAACTACGTGAGTCCATTGAATTTAAGAAAGTTTATACATCGTTGTCAATTAATGATGGCCTGCTCAAACAAGCTGGTGGCGAATCATTGCCCTTACCTTGTTTGGCAGCATATCGGCAATGTACAACACATGTCAAAAGTTGAACGCGAAAAACCGTTTTTCTATAATATATTTACATCCATGTAAGTTAATGTGAAGTTCTATAACCATAGTTGAAGGAAATAAGATGGGCAAGTGCTTCCAATATTTCTAGAATTTCAACTACATTCTAATAATAATAATATCATAAAAAAATGAACAACTTCTATTCTTATTAATAAAAATTAATATTAAAAAATGGATTAAAAACTGGAGTAGTTGGAAATTAGATGCATGTGCATGCACTGGCCACATTATAGAAAAACTTCAATAATTCATGATCTCAAAAAACAATTAGACAGTAAGTATCATTAAAATCAGAACCAGAACCACGAGCATATCATTATAAAAATAAGTAATAACCTTATCATAATTGACACAAGATTGTAGTACGAGATACGTAGAGCTTCGTTTGTTATCATGCACTTTGTAAGTGTCATGTCGAGTAAGTTACACGCTTTTCACGTACACTTGCAGATGCTCGTTTTTTCGAGATGGGGAGACAATATTTAAACTAGTAACTTGTCCAATTTCATAATGCACAATTAAATTAAAAAGTGTCAAACACAAACTTGACATCAAAATCAGGATAAAGTTGATTAATCAATTTTCATACATTGCTATTATCACTAACGTTATCAAAAGGTGAAATTACACTTTATCTTCACAATAAAAAATCTCTTAGGATAGGATGGTCATCAAAACATAGAAAAATATTTTTGTGAACTATACGGATATTCAATGATCTTAATCCACAGTATCAATGTAATGAGCCATTTCACAAATATAACCTCTATGGTTTTTCTCAGTCCACAAATCGGAAGTAAATGATATGATATCGAAATTAAAATACGCCAATGCTGCAAGAGTAGTCGATAGGGTTATCAGTGCAGTCATAAGAGTCATCTACACGAAATTATAGCCTATGTTCGACTCCCATTTTTTTTTTTTTCAAAAATTCATTTTCAATTACACATTTTCTCATAAAATAATATTACATGTAAATCGAAATTTTTTCCTTATTTTTCAAGGGTGGTTATATTGCCATAACAATTTTTATTTGATATACCACATTTTAATTGCTGTCAAGCTACTCAATCTTTGTTCATTATAGTAATTATTTTCCTAACATTTTTTTCATTGAATATTCATTTTCAACATTCCATTAATTAGTACGTCTCATCATCGATGATAATATATATCAAAAATGAAATTTATTTGCACTTTTCATATATTTATTTTTTAAAAAATATGATGGGAAAAGAAATTGTTTTACGCTATTTCAATAGACTTCTAGATGTAAAAATGTCATCAAATACAAAATGTGTTCAACTAATGAAAAATTTGATGATAAGAACAACATAAAAAATAGTTAAGAGGCATAAGTGCTATAATAAGCAAAAATAAATAATCTTAAGTGGAATTAAAATGTGATGTAAAAAATAAAGATCGTGACGTGAATATTTTTACTAATTTTTTAATCATATATTTTCCAAAAAATTATTATTTCAAAACTCATTTTCCTTCAAATTTCCATCCAAACGAAGCTCAAACATAATGTCTATAATTTATTCCCTTTTCTTAAACTGCACAGAAACAAATACTTTACCTTTTTTTTAAATTTTTTTTTTTTTCATATTTCATTCAACGAGCATTTCGATTTCAAATATAAGAAGCAAAATTCCACTATTAAAATGTAAAAAGAACGAGGGGGGAGACTTCAAGTGATACGACGTGTTTAGAGCCAACCGTCTTGAAATGATAATACTTTTAAGTAAGAATAAAAATATTAAATATAGCATTTCGACAAAATATTTGACCTTCATTTTAAAGCATGTTAACAAAATATTTGTACAGAAACCATCATAAGGAAGAACGTGTACTAATTAATTGTAGGACAAGCGTGCGATAAAGAAATGGAGACATAAATGCAAAACAAACGAAGGTTTTTAAAATGTCATTTTATAATTGTAATATGGTGAAAGAGGGGTGTCAGATGAGGCGAGCTGCTTATTGACTTGCCATTGATGAGAGCCGTGGGACGAGTTGGAGAATTGATGGTTTGATGCATACTTTGTTGGTGATTTAGGTATAAATGTTAAAAAGGTATTTTATGTATTGATTTATTGTTAAATTTTATCTTGTGGAGAAATTTTCATAAGGGTATTGTAGTTATTACATTTGTTTTCCTACTCAAGAAAAATAGTTAAGGGGAGCGCATGCTAATCAAAACTTGAAATGGGGGATGTTTTTGTTATTTTTCAAAACAAAGGGGTGTCTCGAGAAAACAAAAATGTAAGTGCGCCAGTGAGGTCCTACCAACAGTAGCACGTGTAAAGTACGAAACCACTACCCACTTCACTTGTACCTCACCGGCGGTCAACCCGGTCGATTCGCGTCCTTCGTCCCTTTGTTCTCTTGCTCTTTAACTTAACAAGTCGAACAAAAAAAATTCCCACTTTCTCCATTTCTCTCTCTTACGTTCGTTATCTTGTAATTTTGTTTCGGACCATTATTTTTGTTTTTGGAATCTTGGAAAATTATAATGATTTTCAAGAAATGTTTGTCTGTCGTTTGGAAATTTTGCTATTTACCTTAGCAGACCCAGCTTAATAATGATTTTCAAGAAAATTCCCAATCTGTAGTTTTAAATTTTTTGTAGTTTTGTTTAGCAAATCTACTTTCTGGGCTTTGAAGGCCAAAAAGAAAAAAAAGGTCAGCTCTATCTCACTTTTTTCTATCTCTATTTCTCACACACATACTCACACTAGAGTGCGTGTGAATTCGACTGTGAACATAAAATTTGGCGAAGTAAAGAACCGATGGTGAGAAAACATGGGTGGCAACTACCAGCTCACACCTATCAGGTTCTGCTGCAGATTAATTCTCTCTTTACCTTGTTGTGTTTTTTTTTTTTTTTTTTGAGATTTTCTTTTTGCACTGTTAGTTGATTAGTGACTTGTTATTGTTGGAAATGGTGGTCAATTGGGTCAACTTTGACCACAATTTTAAGTGGGACCCGGTGTTCGATTTATCAAAATTAATGTT